>CM042537.1:34514539-34782039 GCA_023630585.1 Cranoglanis bouderius | reverse complement strand
GAGACAGACTCTCTCTCTCTCTCTCTCTCTCTCTCTCTCTCTCTCTCTCTGCACCTTTAAAGGCCCAGTCACATTTTCACAGAAATTTCACACGGAAAATTCATTTTGCGTCCAACCATTCCAGGTTCACCTTTTCTGACCTTCGACATGCAACATCATATCATCGACCAGTGGCTGTGTTGACCTTTGAAGGTCCTTTGTATTTCATCCAAAAAAAAAAAAAAAAAAAAAAAAAAAAGATCCAAAACAGGAGGACGTACTAATTTTAAAAACGTACAGACACAAGATTTTATGAAAAATATCCTGACTGGACTATACTGATGATGAATGATTCCATGATGCAGTCAGTTGTACTGTCAACTCAGACATGAGGGCAAATGAGGTTGATTTGTAAACCTTGGACAGTGAGCATAGAGCAGTGGTAGCTCAGAGGTTAAGGTGTTGGTCTATTGCTCAGAAGATCATGAGTTCAAACCCCAGCACTACCAAGCTGCCACTGTTGGGCCCTTGAGCAAGGCCTTTAATCCTCAACTGCTCAGCTGTATAAATGAGATAAATGGAAGTTGCTCTGGATAAGGGTGTCTGCCAAATGCCTTAAATGTAAGCATGGCTGTGCTGGATAAACAGGAGTCATGAATTAACCCTAGCGATCATAATTTCAGACTAATCAGCTGTTAAAGAGCACTCTGTCAGTCATCAGAATACATACAGGACTCATTTACTTCCAAAAAAATGTTATTTGTTATTAGAGAAAGTTAGAGACCAGAATTAAAGGAAAAGAAACCCCTCTGGCTCTGTTATGCTGTAGATCAGGGGTCATCACCTGGCGGATTGTGGCCCAGATACAGACCCAGTCGTGTATCACATGCATTTACATAAATTATTTAACTTAAGGCAGCTCATCAAGAAAGACTTCAGTAGATATTTCGTTTTATTTACTCTGCTCTAATTAGTGAAGTGACGACGTGTCTTAAAGTTGATTGGACAGGTTAAAAAGCATCTTTTCTGCTCAAAACACGTCTCATTTGTCCAGAGTGGTAACGTGAAGTGCCAAAATGAAACAAAATATAACCACTTGTCTTTTTTTTGTCTTATTTATCACCAAAAATGATCTTAATTATAGCCATAAAGTACTGACAAATGGTTAAGCATTAAAAGGTAACCCCAAAACCTTCAGTCATCCATCCATCCATCCATCCATCCATTTTCTGTAGCGCTTATCCTACGCAGGGTCACGGGGATCCTGGAGCCTATCCCAGGGAACTTGGTGCACAGGGCGGGGGACACCCTGGATGGGGCGCCAATCCATCGCAGGGCGCCCCTTCAGTTATTTTATTTCAGTATTTCAGACATTTGTCCATGTAAGCAAGGAATTGTATATAGTTGGACCTTTACAAATTATAGATGAATACCCCTGCTGTAGAGGGCATTTTACTGGCCTGGTTTGTGTCCATGTGTCCCCTTAGTACTTCAGACTAATTTCCTTTATGCTAATGGGAGTGGTCTCTTCCAGGATGACTCCGCCCCCTTCTACAGGGCACAAGGACTCACTGAATGGTTTGATGACGATGAACACGATGTAAATCGTATACTGTGGCCTTCATAATTCAGCAGATTTCAACCTAATGGAGAAGATCTTTTGGAAGAGCCGTGCTCATCACTCCAGCACCATTCCAGAGACTTGTAGAATCTACGGCAAAGCGCTCTAAAGCTGTTCTAGCGGCTCAACAACTTATGGCCCAATTGCTTATGCCTTATTTCTCCACTTCCCTTGTGGGCTCTGAAGCAATTTGTGTCAAATAAAATAATAAAAAAAATAATTTCATGTTTTCTCATCACCGTGAGGATGCGGAATCCCCAAAAGGAACATGAAACAACATGCACAACAACTTCAGAAGAACAAGGCTACAAGACCACCAGGCTCAGACAGCGCACGGGTGACTTCGTCTTCCTCCGAACACAAAAGCGAGAGAGGAAAGCAAAGACACGAAGATGAAAGAGAAACCAAGAGTGTGTGTGAAACAAGCAGAACAGCACAGCACAGCGTCTCGCTCTGCGGCTCGGACCATCACGGCCATAGCGGGGGGAATAAGAGAGATGGGAATGGAGAGAAAGTGATGGTGGGAGGGAGAGAGGGAATGAGGGACTAAAAAGCCTGGTTCAATTAGCGTCGTAAAAAGAAAATACTTTGTAAAAAGGAAATAAATGCAGCAGCGAAAGGAAGACTGATGCTCTCAAATAAACTGGGGCTGCTGAATTTTTAATTGGGGAGAGAGATCCTAATTACGGCCATCAAGACACAGCACTTCCAAACACATTCCACACTTCTCTCTCTCTCTCTCTCTCTCTCTCGTTCGCTCGGCCCGAGTGTATGCTTCCATTTCATTAATATTTCATGAAAATGGGCTCGGCTGCATCAGCTGCCCCAAATGCCGCCTCCATTACGCATGCCGCTGTCCTACGTGTGTGTGTGTGTGTGTGTGTGTGTGTGTGTGTGAGGTTAAGAGGTGGGGTGGTGTCTCGTCAGCCACTCCTGTCGATTGATGCTATTAGATGGTCGAAAAACACTCGGGTGTGAGCTATAATTGAGCTGACACCAATAATGAAAGCGGATAGTGTCTCAGAGCTCCGGGCAAAACGCTGAACCTATTAATGACCATCATAACTCTAGGGGACTTTACAGTAGGGTCCAAAAGTCTGAGTGCCCTACCAAGAACTGTTTATGTTTCATCAATTATCAAACAAGCTGTGTGAGAAATCCTTGTGTGGAACCGACGTATTTGAATATCCTCTGGAAGGATCCGCTCCTTCCTGTGTTGCGTGTTATCGTTCAGATAACTGCTCTCAGCCAATCAGAACACACTATCTATCTTCCGTACTGGATCAGATTCCCTAGTAGACATGGTTTGACATGTCCCATCTTATTGAACGGTGTTGAGTTTCAGTGTCATCTGAAAGGCTGCATTTTGCTCCTAGACGTGTAACAGGCTTGAGGTTTCTCTTTTTCTTTTTTGAAGTTAGAATTATTAAATATACAAAAAGTGGTTAACTAGCACCTATGCTGATGATATAAGGACATTAAGGACATTCCAATGATTTACTAATATTGTTTTTGATTAATATTTTACTCTCGGTCTATAATTTGGGCTACAGGGTTTGTACTTTCAAAGTGAGCTCACAGATCAATACCACAATATCACTGAAAATAACGACAAAAGAATGAGAGAGCTTACTTTTCTTCTTCCCATGACCTTCAGCAAATTCGGATGATGCGACTTTGTGTTAAACACGTGACTCGTGGAAAATTCCGAATATTTCATATGGATGGATTCACACATTAATGCAATTCATGTGAAATATTTTGAGGTAAAGGTTAGTTGTAGTGTGCTGGCACATTTTGGTAGGTTTTATGAACGGATTTATCCTGATTTTTTTTAAAATAGTAATTTTGTCTTAGATGTTTATTTTATGACGTCTTTATTATTGAGTCGGTAAAAAAACAACAACAAAAAACAAAACAAACAAACATTGGATTTCGAAACAGCCAATTGTACTATAAAACTGCATTAATAGTTCTTGTTTATGTAGACAATGTTTAATTGCATCATTTTTACTTTACAACATTTCTTTACATGAACCTAAGACTTACACAGTTGATGAGAAGAACCTTTACTTTAAATACTAATTTGTAAATGCAATATCAGTAGAACACAATCATGGAATCACTTTTATCTCACTATGCAAATGATGTTTATTTATTCACCATGTCTCGCTAGTTTACTAGGCACGTTCCTGCCGCTGAACACGACTAGACTACTGTTCACTCCTTCTTCTTCTTTTCCTTTCGGCTGTTCCCTTCAGGGGTCGCCACAGCGAATCATCTGCCTCCATCTAGCCCTATCCCCTGCATCCTCTTCTCTCAGACCGACTACCTTCATGTCCTCCTTCACTACATCCATAAACCTCCTCTTTGGTCTTCCTCTCGGCCTCCTGCCTGGAAGCTCTAACCTCGGCATCCTTTTACCGATATATTCACTCTCCCTCCTCTGAACATGTCCAAACCATCTCAACCTGTCCTCTCTAACTTTGTCTCCAAAACATCTCACATGTGCTGTCCCCCTGACGTACTCATTCCTGATCCTATCCATCCTCGTCACGCCCAAAGAGAACCTCAACATCTTCAGCTCTGCTACCTCTAACTCTTCCTCCTGTCTTTTCCTCAGTGCAACTGTCAGACTACTGTTCACTCAATATCGTAATTTGCTAGCTAGCCTTAGTGGCTGGTAAGTTAGTAGCATGAGCTACAGTGGTGCTTGAAAGTTTGTGAACCCTTTGGAATTTTCTACATTTCTGCATAAATATGACCTAAAACATCATCAGATTTTCCTAAAAGTAGATAAAGAGAACCCAGTTAAACAAATGAGGCATATTATATATTGAGACATATTATACTTGGTCATTATTTATTGAGGAAAATGATCCAATATTACATATCTGTGAGTGGCAAAAGTATGTGAACCTTTGCTTTCAGTATCTGGTGTGACCCCCCTCCTTGTGCAGCAATGGTTCATAAACTTTCAAGTACCACTGTACCTACATAAACACTAAGCTAGCTGTACATCAGCTAGGCGAAGTGCTATTACAAAGTAGCGTATAATAAATGGAATTTTAATGTACATTTGACACTGCTTTAATGTTATACAGGCTCCTTGTTGTATTGTTTCCTTATCAAGACCACCACCACAGGAGCTGGACAAAAGGTTGTAGCTTCAGCTTCATATCCTCATTTAACACGTGACGTTTCAGATCACTTCTGAGTTGGAGAAGCGTGAAAAATCCTAAACTGCACTCTTTCTGAAAAGCTGACTAACATTCCAACTTTTTCTACTAATTTAGAGTAACTGAACCCTAGAAACCCCCGCAGAAGCTGCAAGCTGGTCAGAATCAAATATAAATAAATGAATGCTAATATGTACTGTAGGTAGCTAACACGTACTCGGGTCATTTTATATAATTATCAAAAGCCAGCATGCAGTCTGTTATTTTCAAGGTTAAAGCTAAGTATCTTAAAAATACTTTTGCATGCTAATTAATCGTGTGCTAGCTAACGAATATTAACAAAAAAAAAAGTCAACGTGGAGTTAGATTAGTAGATTATTTTTGTATAACACACATCATTATAAGAACTATTTCATTCCTCTTAGATTTGCCACAAGTTCTTTGTGAAACAATTTCGTTCCTTTAACAGCTATAAACTGTCATTCCTTCACTTTCTCTTGATGTTATTAAGACAGAAAAATGCAGAATGTTACTGAGAAACAATAAAATGTAAACAAACAAACAAAAAAAAGTGGGAAAAAACATGTCTAAAAAAAAAACACGTTTTATATTTTAGGATGACACCACAGTTAATTTGACTTTGTTTTCAGTGCTTTGGATGATCCGAATGACCTGTTCTTGTCGCCTAGAGAGACCAGAGGGGCATCATTTATAAAACAGAAATTTGATTAAACATAAAAATGAGGGTGTGAGGGGAAAAAAATGAGGCCTAATCCCCCCTCAATCCCCCCAGAAAGCCACTAGGTCCTTCTCTCTGCTCGTCATTTTCCCGAGAGACCTTCTGCTCATTGGTTATTCAGAGAGAGAGAGAGAGAGAGAGAGAGAGAGGGGAAGTGGGAGTGAGAGTCACTACTCCCCCAACCCTAATCTCAAACATGAAAAAAGCGACCAGGCCTGTTAGAGCCAGGCCTAACCGTTCAAACCATTTAAAATTTTTTACAAAACGTCCTAAAAATTTGCCGTTGTTTCAACTTGAAGCTTTATCTGCTAGGCTTAGTTTCATTAACAAGAATGAACATTTTTATGCTGCTAGTACTGGATTCGCATACACCGATGTTTATGCACACTGCCCCCTTTTCCCTCCAACCAGCAGCGAGCTTGTACAGTTAGCACTCCAAAAAAGTGATGAGCCGTTTTCTCAGTGAAGGCGTTTTATCAAGAGAGACACACGTACTTTTTGCACCGGGCCTTAATTCACCGAGACAGAAGGAAGCAGAGGAGAGAGCAGCTGTCATCTTCAATCTCACACCGCCTTCATTAACATCAAACTTTAATCACGCTTTCAGAATTCCTCTGTCTGTCTCTCTCAATCTGTCTCACGCAGCCCTTCATCCCACACCGAGGTGAGCAAAAGCCGGGAAGTACACGGTTCGCGTAACGTCTTAAGTAAGGAATAAAACATTTGAGGGGGTGTGCTGTAATAGGAAATTAATCACAGATGAGCTGGTGTGATCACTGAGTCACCAACGGGAAGTTTCAGTAACAGCACTTCCTGTAATAACACAGTGTTCCACATCCATCCATTTTCTGTAATGCTCATTCTACACAGCTTGGAGTCTATCCCAGGGAACTCGGGGCACAAGGCTGGGCACAATCGTACACACAAGGAGACATATACTCACACACCTCGAGCAATTTGTAAATGCCAATCAACCTACAGCGCATGCCTCTGGACTGGGGGAGGAAACCAGAGTACCCGGAGGAAACCCCCGAAGCACGGGGCGAACACGCAAGCTCCGCTCACACAGGGCAGAGGCAGGAATCAAACCCCCAACCCCAGAGGTACAAGGCAAACGTGCTAACCACCAAGCCACCGTATCTCCCCTCGTTCCTCTTAAACCACAGCAATTCTATTTATTTAATGTTGTGGAACAGCCATGAAACAAGTGAAAACAGCGATAAACAGTCGCTCCGTTCCCAGCATCTCTTTTTCTCTCTCTCTCGAACATGATAAGACAAAAAACAAAAACAAAAAAAAACACAGCTTGTTATAAAAGCATAAAGTCCTCTCCAGTGTCAGAAAACATACAGCTTACCTCCAGCTGTAACAAAGCCCTGACACTGGTGACTCCTTCCTTAAAATGTCAAATAAACATCTCCTCACAGAAAACTTATTGAATCAACATCTTCTGACCAATCGGAATTGGGAATTGAAGCAACGGTGTGGGATAAAAACAGTTATTAAAGTGGGGGGTGAAATCAGAGCAGGAGTATGAACAGACGTGGAGAAGTAAGTTTATACACCCGGACTGATCCAAGAGAACGGCATCATGAGCAAGAGCGAAGTACACGGCTGCATCGAAGGAGAATTAAAAAGGCAGAACATGCAATGCTACAACAGCCTCGACACCTCCCAAACCACTGCACACACACACACACACACACACACACACACACACACACACTCTCTCTCTCTGTCTCTCTCTCTCTCTCGTTGCTTAAGAGCGTAGTACAAATCACAGCACACATTACCACAATGCACTGCTTATTTACATATTCATAGAGATGTAAATTATTTAACACTCACGGCCACAGTCAGATTGCGCATCACCCCAGTGTTACCCCTCACACACCAACAGCATCTTACACACTTATTATCTCATTTTATAATTCGATTCATTCTGTTCTTTTCATTTATTTTAGTCTATATAATTTCTTTAGATATTTTATATCGCACAACCAACATTCAACAATTTTAATATAATAATTAACATATTTAAACTATATATTTAAAATACATGCATACGTTAAAGATATCCGTTAAGATATGCAATATATCTTTAAAACACTTCATATTTGAACGAACATCACTATGCATGGTTATAATATGTATATTATTTTCAATTCATGCATTAATTATGTTTTATTAATTTTTAAATATTAATTATATACCTACTTTATTTCTATATATTTAATTCCGTTTTGCTTGATTTTCGTGGTATATCATATATATCATATATATATAAATACATATCATATACAGCATATTTAAACTGTGCGTATAAAGTGATCCGTTCGATTTACCTTCATATTTTTCTATATTCTGAAGAATTTTGGTTCTAGTAAAAATGTTTGTTTGTTTCTTTAAATCATTATTTCTGTTCATAGATCGTTTAAATTGAACCGTATCCATAATATTTCTGCTAATGACTTTAATTGCAAATCAATATTCATTCATATGTAATGTATTTATTTACAATATTTGTAGACATTAATTATATTGATGTTAATGAATGTAATTAGATATTTTTTTATATGATATAGATAAACTTATACTGAAAAAGAATAAATAAATATTAGTAAAACTGGAAATATGTCTCCCATCATAGTGGGAAAATGTAGTTAATTTTAAACAAGAACAACAAGAACAATAATAATAATAATAATAATAATAATAATAATAATAATAATAATAATAATAATAATAACTTAGTCAACTGATTAACTGTATTAATAATATAATGTGAATATAAAGGTTGGTGCAGTGTGAGAGTATGAAGTTTCACACACACACACACACACACACACACACACACACACACACACACACACACACACACACACACACACACACACACACACACACGCAGAGAAAGACCTCTAGAAAAGGACACAAGTGGCAGAAGCTGTACTTCCTCGAGTGTGCAGACCCCCTCCCTCACGCACTTCCACTACTCGCTCACTCACTCGCTGCCTTATACATGCACACACACTTACACTTACACACATACACACTCTCACGGAGGGAGGCTCACACCATCATCACCCCTCGCAGGAGGAACAGATGCCCGTACTCACTCGGTGTCCTGACATCCTGCGCTGAAGTTCTCTGATTTATTTATTTATTTTTTTAACACTCATCCGTCTTGTCCTTAAGATGGCCGATCGGTGGAGCAGGGACGCCTTGGTGACCACCGCAGCAGAGCCAGCTGTGTATCTTAATCCCAGACCTGGGCTCTGGGCTCTATCCGAACCCCATCCATGCAGTTTTTCCCCCACTCATACACAATCTGGCGTCCCGTGCCGGGTTTCTCTGCATCTGCTTGCAAAAGTGAAGCGCAATCAATATGGAAGGGGCGCGCTATTTTATGATTGGAGAAGTTGTGTTGTGTTTTTTGGTGGTGAAATTCATTATTTAGTATCTGAACCTTCAGCTATTCCGTATCATTTATTCATAAAGTCCCTTTTTGCCAGAAGGAAATGGATACAGAGAGAGAGAGAGAGAGAGAGAGAGAGAGAGAGAGAGAGAGAGAGAGAGAGAGAGAGAGAGAGAGAGAGTGGGGGGTAAAAGGAAGAGAGGAAACAAAGCAGAGAGGTGTTGGAGGTTCAGATTGATGATATTGATCACATAGCCTCTTGAAATAAATTGAGGGAGGGAATTATGGACATGATTGACAGATGAAAACCTCATATGGCTTCGAGGCCTTGAACATCAGAAGCGTACGCTGCACTGATTGAACTGAGCGTGCTCTGACAACCAACACACACACACACACACACACACACACACACACACACACACACACACACACACACACACACAAAAAAAAAGCCAGCAACCTCAAAACTATTCCTTATTTGTCTTGCAAAAGAAAAAAAAACCCTGAGCTATGATTATATGGATGTGTGTAAAGTGAGGCAGGTTTAAAAGTTCAAAAATAAAAAGGGCCTGGAAAACAGCTGCGATCACTCACACACATAATGAAAACAAATGCAAAGCCATGCAGGGAATAAAAACGTAACATAATATAGTGCAATTCCACACCAAAAACAAGCAAATATTTTTCCGTCATGCGGATAATAATAAAAGCGCATGCCTTAGTGGAGGAACCGAGGCCTAGAGCCTGCCAAGGGAAAATAATCAGAAATTTCCCTTTTGAATTATTTACATCCGACTTGCCACTACACCAGCAGTGCCGAATTGCTAGAATCGATCTCCGTCAGCGGGTGAGGAACAAGCACTACCTGTAGACGGAGTGTGCACTTTGTAGGGTGCAAGGTGGAGGATGCAGTGTAAACTTACACCTTTAATGGGCGATCATTCTACTTTCGGAAACAAGCTCCTGTTCAAGCACCTCTGTTTCTGTTTAGTTATTCTCATCCATAGCTCTGGGCGTCACACACACACACACACACACACACACACACACACACACACACACACACACACACACACACACACAAACACACCTAGACTAATGTTGATTTGAGTGTCTTTTTGAGTGTAATGTATTTTTATTGAGTTGTCTCCTAGCTTAGGTAAAATATGTGTTGTCCTGGGAAAACCCATCAGATGTCACTGCACCTGAGTTCTAGCATAATTCTGACAAAAAACAAACAAACAAACAAAAAAAAAAAAAAAAAAAAAGAAATCAGGTTTTAACTAAATTTGGATTTTTCCAATAACATACTTTGATAGCTGTACTTAAAGAAAACATAAATTTACTGTATATATTTCACCAAAATGACGTAGAAATATTTCTATTTACATTCAAACATAAAAAGTAAATCATTCAACAGATGAAATTAAGTTAGTCAAGTTTTCATGTGATAAAACTGTTATAAAGCCTAAACACAATGTAATATATAATTATATTAGCATTATATATATATATATCACATGCAAAGAAATGCTGTAGAGCAAAGATACCTTCAAAATAATGACATTAATTGTTTCTACATTAAAAAAAACAACAACAATAACTTAAAGAGCAGTAAACAGTAGTAAATGAAACAAAGTCAATATTTGGTGTGACAAAAAAATAAAAATAGTAGTCTCCGGTACAATTAGTGCAGTTTTATAAGGAAATGAGCTGGTAAGTTTTATTGAGCATCTTGCAGAACCAGACACAGTTCTTCTGGACACTTTGACTTTCACACTCGCTTCTTATTTCTGCAGTGAAACCCAGCAGCCTTCATTGTGTTTACTGTCTGAAAAGTGTCTCTTACGTAATATACTGCTTTCTTTAATGACACACAAACATTTTTCTGTAACATTTCATTTTGTGCTAGAAAACTAATGTTTGGGAATCTAAAATGTTTTTTTTGTACTGATTTGATCATGTAGACGTCATAAAATAAAATAAAAAAATCTATAACGAAGTTATAACAAACTAAAAAAAATAGGGTGCCTAAAACTTTTGCACAGTACTGTACACACACACACACACACACACACACACACACACACTGAACCTTGTCTTTTCCAGAGATACGGTGTAAATGCAAATACATTATTATTATTATTTTTTACAATATGCATATATATATTTTTAGATATATGACTTATGATTTATATACAGGCTCTGATGGTAGAACCACATTAAATGCCCATTAGGTAATTTCCTCCTAAACTTCCCTTTTAAAGACCTCATGGAGAATTCATGAGCCGTTATTATGAATTATTGAGGTGTGTCGTAAATGCCCATTTCATAGTCGGAGTATCTTTACTTTTACCTTTGCAATGAATCAATTTCAATTAATGCCGTAATGTCTCCCTCAGGCATTACTGTACTGCACAGGTAGGCAGGTGCGCTGTGCTGGAAACACCCAGACAAACAGCATCGTTCAGTCATCATTAGGTCTCCTTGTGTTCTTTCTCATTCTGATTGCTCACTCACTTCCACCCTGACCACTCGCTCTGACATGACGAACGATTATTGTTTAGCGAAAGTAAAAAAGTATTGATCGGGGACGGAGGATGTGCGTCTGCGTCTGATGAATATGGTGTGCAGACGAACTTTTTTTCCACCTGGGCGCATCCTGGCACCCTGGGGAGTCAACCCATGCCGATGATGTCATAAACTTGAGAAGAGATGCAAGAGAAACTCATGAGGGAGCTTCATTTTCCATCTCAATGGCAAACACACACACAGACACACTCTTATCTATCATGTACAATGACTAGCTTCCTAGCACATCAGTTCCCTTATCTAAAAGCTCAGTTATCTTCCATACTTTTTACCTCGCTGGCAGTGTTTCTAGCCAAATATTTCTCTAAATTATTCTCTAAATGTTAAGCAGATTTCTAATAGCACCACTTCACAATTAAATACAGACAGGCAGACAGATAGTGGCAAAAGTTAAGACAGACGGACAGAAAGTGGCAAAAGTAAAGTCAAGCAGACAGGTAGGAAACACAGACAGACAAGAAAGAAAGTAGACAGATAGTAAAGAAAGATAGGCAGGCAGGCAGACAGACAGGCAGGTAGGCAGACCGACAGGCAAAAGTAAAGAAAAGCATACAGACAGACCAACAGGAAGAAAGATATGCAGGCAGGTAGGCAGACAGACAGGAAAAAGTAAGGAAAGGCAGGGTGAAGAAAGACAGACAGTCAGGCAGGTAGACAGGTAGGCAAATGCAAAGGCAGACAGACAGACAGGCAGTAACTGCAGTGTGATGTAGTATAAGTTCAGCATAGTACACAACATTTCCAGAGAAACAGGATGTTTCCCATAAAAGTCCTTCATCAGCTGTGCAAGCAAAGTGCTTCTGAAGCTAACCTCGTCATTTTACTTCAACCTTTTAACCTTCAAAGTATCTCTGCACCTCATAAAAAGGCAACATCCCTTTAATCTCCAGTAACTCTTTCTACCCTCATACCACACAACCTCCCTTCCCCGTGTTTCTTTCCATCATAACTTCTGCTCCCTCTATACAACATTTTTCCTGATTTTCTTCATACTTCTGCATTCTAAGAAGTTCATCTTCCTTGAAATGAACAAAACCCCAGACACCTTTTGCACTACATTAACCACTTGCCTTGATAAACTCTGCCCTCTCTCTTTAAGATTAGCCACCTTACCCCCAAAGCCATTGCTTTCTGATATCTGAGGATGATATCAAGATCAGAACAGTAGAGAAGAAGTCACACAGGTTAAAAGAGCCCAGAAATCTGACAGACAATTGACAGTCTTGTCCACCTTATGTTCCAACATTTCAGATGCAAAAAAGTAGTTTTTATCAGGACAACCAAGTTCCATTTTCATTTACATTTATTCATCATGTTCAACATCATGTTTCAACATCATGTTCAATCCACCTCCACCTGCAGTGAAAATGTTGTTACCTTTTTTGAAGATCAAGTGTCAGACAATTAAAAAAAACACCTACCCAGCTGCCTTCTAAACAGTATTTTCATTCTCCCACCTCATTGACATTTCAAGCTCCTCCTCACTAGCTGGCCCAGAGCTTTGCCCCTAGACTCCATTCCCTTGCATCTTCCTTACACTCCTCCCTGGACTCACTTTACTTTACTTACTTTACTTTATTGTTTATTTTTACAGGGACAATGCACAATTAAAAGTAATTGCACCAGAGTTAGCTAATAGCTAATTTACATCTGCTGTCCCTGGGCAGGTAAACAAATAAAATAACATACAATATTACATATACACTACATAGAACACCACAATACATATATCCAAGAATGCAAGATTAATAAAATCAGTATATAAAAACACAGAACTTACAACACAGTCATTAGTGGTTACAGATTTGTTCTGATAGCAGCCAGTACTTAAGCTTGGTTTTAAAAACTATGAAGCTGTCAATGCTTCGGATGTTTATAGGTAAGGAATTCCATATCCTCACTACTCTAACCCAAAACGCTGCTTGACCAAAGTTTTTCTATACTGCGGTACCAAGTCTCCCCTAGCAGATGCTCTAGTCCTACCGGCACTGCCGTTATGGGCCAGGCATCCCCTAAGAGGAGAGGGAGCAAGACTATGGGTAATTTTATACATCAGGCATACATCACTGTAAAATACAAAATTATCAAAATTTAAAAAATTAAACTTTTTCAAAATGGTACAATAATGATAGTGCCTTGGTTTTTTGTCTAACACTTTCAGAATTTGTTTATGAAGGGAGTACACAGGCTTAAGTGTAGTCGCACCTGCCTGTGACCAAGTTGTTATACAATATGACAAATGAGGGAGAATCAAAGTATGTACAAAAAGTAATGCAGCTGATTGAGACAGTTGGTGCCTGATGTTTTTGAAAGTATTTAAATTAAATTTAACATTATTTATAACCCTTCTTACCTGTTTTTTAAAAGACGGGTGTTGATCAATTATAATTCCTAAATATTTGACATGAGTCACACATTTGATTACTTCACCATTAAACACGATGTCTGGATTCACCGAGTTGTGTTTTCGTGCACTAAAATACATGCAAACTGTCTTACTTACATTAAGAGACAAACAAGACTTATTTAACCGATCTGACACTTCCGCCATTGAAGATGTCAATTTGCTTGCAACAAGTTCTTTAGTTCTTGCGTGAACAAAGAGTACAGTATCAGCTGCATACATTTGAACGTTAACACCTGGACATACTTGAGGGAGATCATTAATATAAATACTAAATAAAATGGGTCCTAAAATAGACCCTTGAGGGACCCCTATAGGACAGCTAGCAAAAGAAGAACACTTATCAACCACTCTTGTACATTGTTTCCTCTCAGTCAGATATGATTTCATCCAGGTCAAGGCAGTAGCAGATAAATTAAAATTCTGAAGTTTGGAAATTAAAGAGTTATGATTAACGGTATCAAATGCCTTTGCAAGATCTAAAAACACAGCTCCAACACCATCCACACATAACTTATCTCAGGCTAACTAACCACCATATTATACCAGGCTTGGATAACTCTACAGCTCAAAACGTCAACAATCAACACATCATAAGTCACAGAACACAGAACTATAGGTGAGTCTCCCATTTTTATCTAAGAACCTTGATTGTACCGTTTTCAACATGATTTTATCTCACAGAAATACTTCCACACCAGTCTGGGAACCATCGTGTTGTTACTGCTATGCTGATGACACTCAGCTGTTCCTCTAGAAAGCATACTTTTAAACATACCTCCAGTTCAATACTTTGAAGAACTTCTTGTCATCTCAGCAAATCCTTCAGTCCAACACAACTTCATCAACAAGACTACCATCAATGTCTGCTAGGAATTTCACAACAAGCTTGTAATCACAGACCATACTGGACAGTCTTGCAGCTCATTCTGTTAAACCACTGCTGTGCTTTATAGTTTGTTATTAGTATTATAGAATCAATGTGAAAATTTTACAGTGAGACAATGTGGCATGGACAAGACATGAGTGATGTGGTCAACCTTCTGGAATACGGTCGGCATTCTGGCTTATACACCTTCTGGAACATGCAGACAGCAAGGCATTGCAATAGTCCAACTTCCATCATATAACAACATGATACATATCTCCTAGTTTAGTCTTAGTTCTTAGATTAAATCAAGCTGGTTAGATGAATCAGGTGTGTTGGAGGCAGAGAGAACCCTAAAATATTGAGGGCACTGGGTAAAACCTATGGCCTAGAGTAGATTAGATGAGGTAACTTTACAGTATATAGCTGTATCTGCAATGTCTAGCCTCATTTATAGCTATACTCATTTGGTCTAATACATGTTTCTCCATCCATTAATTTTCTGTACCACTTATCCTACACAGAGTTGCCGGGAGCCTGGAGCCTATGCCAGGGGACTCGGCCGGGGACACCCTGGACTGGGTGCCAACTCAATGCAGGGCACAACTGCACACACACCACAGACAATTTAGAGATGCCAATCAGCCTACAACATATGTCTTTGGACTGGGGGAGGAAATCGGAGTACCCGGAGGAATCAAACTCCCAACCCCAGAGGTGCGAGGCAAACGTACTAACCACTCAGCCACCGTGCCCCCTAATCCAAGTTTCGGTTAAATAAAATACATTAAATCACTGATCAATCCCTGATCTTTAAATCCCAGATCAGTTATCAGTCTGAGCGCTGGCTGTGCATTTGGTATAATCTAATTTTATGTTCATTAGATGACTAAAGCAAACTTTCTGACATTTACCGTATGTTTATGCTGAGCTCGGAGAACAGACACAGTCTCAGTATGGTGGAACCTGATTGATGACTCAAGGCAGCTTGCAGACTGTCCGTTTAGCCTTTTTGTCTGCTGCCTGGCCTTGGCTTTGGATTGTCACAGATGAACTAGAGCAGCACTTTCCCAAGTGGAGTGTATACTGTCCTGTGCTAAAAGACCAGACTTGACCTTAAAAGTTGACAAATTGTCTATAATGGCCTCAGAGTTTTTCAAGCGCCACTTGGACATCTAGCAGTTCAGTGACCATAAACTGCTGTAAGTTACATCACCATGACTCATTGCGATGGTATCTTGATCTGGATTTAAAAATATGCCAAATGAATGAATCCATCCATCCATCTTGTGTACCACTTATCCTATACAGGGTCATGGGAAGTCTGGAGCCTATCCTGGGGGACATCCTGGACTGGGTGCCAACCCATCGCAGGGCACAATCACACACACATGAGTTCACACACACACACACACACACACACACACACACACACACACACACACACACACACACACCTTCATTCACACACTATGGGCAATTTAGAGATGCCAATTAACCTACAATGCATGTCTTTGGACTGGGGGATGAAACCGGAGTACCCGGAGGAGACCTCTGAAGCACAGGGAGAACATGCACACGAGCCCCCAAATCCCGGAGGTGCGTGGCAAACATGCTGACCACTAAGCCACCGTATCCCCCCAAATAAATAAGTGTAAATATAAATACAGTATACAGGTAACAATGACGCAGTAGTAGAGGAAGTGACTGTGAACTGAAGGAGTGTGTACGTAAGTGTGTCAAACACCCAAACGCCTGCTGTTGTTCCCACCTAAAGCCTCTGATATGCACTATAGATATACACTATAACTCTTGCATCATTAGTGCGCCAACACACATGAACACATCTGTCATACACACTCACACTCCAACACGACAACTACTGCTCCTCTATAATAACACTAGAGCAGCCGAGCCTCTCCGCTCCCTACGTCCCCCTCAGTCCCTCGTTATCATGTCTAAGCAGGAGCTGGGAGGGTATGAATTGATTTGTTGGGTTCCTCTGGGAGCTCATGCTTCTCTCTCTCTCTCTCTCTCTCTCTCTCTCTCTCTCTCTCTCTCACACACACACACACACACACACACACACACACACACACACACACACACGGTGCACAGGTAGTGGGGTCTGCAAAATTCCATGGCGCACGTCTACATTGTTATCTCCATGTGACCTTTGACCTATGATGCATTGGCACAGATGAAAGATGATCATCAGCATCGTGTGTGTGTGTGTGTGTGTGTGTGTGTGTGTGTGTGTGTGTGTGTGTGTGTGTGTGTGTTGGACAGGCAACAATCAGAATCATGCTCCACCTTTTGAAGCTCAGCTCCACTGGGAAGCAATGAAACATTGATGAGTAGCGTCTGTGTGTGTGTGTGTGTTTGTGTGTTAATATGTGTATTTGTGTATAGGGAGTGTGTGTGTGTGTGTGTGTGTGTGTGTGTGTGTGGCAAAGGCCGAGTGGCACCAGGGGCAAATAAAGCACCGTCGCAGGTATTACAAGCCTGAGGAATGGCTAGTTTATACACACACACACACACACACACACACACACACACACACACACACACACACACACACACACACACACACACACACACACACAATGGGGCTGCAGGGTTATAAGACACTCATAAAGATGGCTTCCTCTCTTATTAGAGCCTGTCACTCTGGGTGTCTGTCAATAGTGTGATTAATAAAAGCACACAGCTGACAGACTGCCAATCAACACACACACACACACACACACACACACACACACACACACACACACACACACACACACACTGCAAGAAGAATAAACACAGGAGAGAAAGAAAGAGCAAAGATGGAGGGATGTTCTCTACCTTCTCCACAGGTGAGGGTCAGACTGGCCGGCTCTTGTTTTTACTGTCCGCTATTTTGACAAGCGGCCTGACAGTTTGAGCTTCACACACACACACACACACACACACACACACACACACACACACACACACACACACACACACACACACACACACACACACATGACCATACTATCAAACCTGTTGACCACAGAATCTGGAGTAATTGGGGTCTGTGTGTGTGTGTGTGTGTGTGTGTGTGTGTGTGTGTGTGTGTGTGTGTGTGTGTGTGTGTGTGTGTGTGTGTGTGTGTGGTTGTGTGCGCTGTCAGAATACACTATTTAGCTATCAAGCAATAATCCACCATTCTTCTTCTTCTTCATCTTCTTCTTCTTCTTCTTCTTCTTCTTCTTCTTCTTCTTCTTCTTCTTCTCTCCTTGAGTGTGAGGGTTTTTATAACTGTTTACTGGTAGTAAACTGGTGTAATGTTTATACTTGAAGTGAGGACAGACATTAAGGGCTAATGATATGAATAATGTTATGACATTAGCACTGCTGCGCTTGTACATGGGTATTAGTGTCTGAGTGAAACTAATCAAGCACAACACGATTATAACGGTTTAAATCACAGCTCTGTTGAATTCCTGATTTTTATTGGTCAGAAGGTGGTGATTATTTTTCTATAACAGCAGCTCTGACAGTAGTTCCAACAGCAGGATCAATTACAATACAGGTTTATATTAATGTGCTTGTTCTAATATGTTATCATTTCTATAGTAACATTCATTCATTCATTCAGAGGGTCTTGTATATGATAGATGCATAAACAGATTTTAAAAAATGTGATTTAACAAAGAAAAATGTATTATCTTTGATATGGTGAGGTTTTCTGTAAGGAGAGGAGGTAAGGTTTTCTGTTGCCTCACACCTCCAGGGTTGGGGGTTTGAATCCCACCTCAGCCCCGTGTGAGCGGAGTTTGCATGCTCTCCCCGTGCTTCGGGGGTTTCCTCCGGGTACTCCGGTTTCCTCCCCAGTCCAAAGACACGTGTTATAGGCTGACAGACATCTCTAAATTGTCCGTAGTGTGTGAATGTGTGTGTGATTGCGTCCTGTGATGGTTTGGCCCCGAATTCCTTGAGGTTTCTTGAGGTTCCTTGAGGTTCCCTGTGACCCTGTGTAGGATAAGCGGTACATAAAATGGATGGATGATTGGATAGAAGGAGTCCCCGGTGTCAGGACTTAGTAACTGTCAGACATGTGAAAATCTTCAGGACACTTTACGCTCTCTGCAGTTTCTCAGTAACATAATTATTAACTTCGGGGAAAAGTGATGGAACTATTTTTTATAGCTGCTATAACGAAACGCTGCATTCGACTAAAGGTCATAACTTGTAATTTATGACCTCCGATTAGAAAAAAAACAACAACAACAACAACATGGAATTCCTACTCAACTCCAAGTTCAGCAAGTGACGTCAAATCAACATGGCTGCTCACAGCATCGACAGTAAACACAGGAGCACTTCTTACCTTTAAATGTGTTATACTGTATATACTAGTAACAGGTCACTGTTTTGAGGAGGTAAACATACGGTACTGTGCAAAAGTCCGTTATAGATTTTTTATTTTATGACGTCTACATTATCAAATCAGTACAAAAAAACATTTCAGATTCCCAAACATTAGTTTTCTAGCACAGAATGAAATGTTACAGAAAAATGTTTGTATGTCATTAAAGAAAGCAGCGTATTACGTAAGAGACACTTTTCAGACAGTAAACACAATGAAGGCTGCTGGGTTTCACTGCAGAAATAAGAAGCGAGTGCGAAAGTCAAAGTGTCCAGAAGAACTGTGTCTGGTTCTGCAAGATGCTCAATAAAACTTACCAGCTCATTTCCTTATAAAACTGCACAAACTATTTTTATTTTTATTTTTTTGTCACACCAAATATTGACTTTGTTTCATTTACTACAGTTTACTGCTCTTTATGGTATATTCTTTGCTCTACAGCATTTCTTTGCACGTGCCTAAAACTTTTGCACAGTACTGTACATCCCTCATCACAGTTATCTGGCTAGCTATGTTCATCTAAAGATGAACATTAAGGTGTCGATGTTCTTCCCCCAATTTTGTAGCTGGAACGAACAGGCTGAAAATGATGTAGCTCTGAATTCCTACTTCTGAGGTACAGTAAGTCGAATGCAGCAAGTGATAACCGGTACTAATTAAATGTACAGCATTAAATGTAACTATAAATGGATAACAAGCACAAAAAAAAGTACTTTTAACAGTGAATAAAAAACAAATTTTGGCTTATCACTGTTGTAGAACAGGAATAAAACCCTTTTGGAAATGCTCATCAACTGTTTCGTAGATTATTTTCCAATAACTGCACTCCCTGCCATGTTTTGTTTCTTACATTACAACATATTCAATAATAATATATTAAAACGTGTATGGGAATGTCACAGCTTAGTGAAAGTGAAGGAGGAATTTTCTGTTTGTTAATGCACTTTATGTATTTGTACTCCGTTCTCATTGTGAATGCTTTTATCTGATTGATTTATAGATTAAGTGATGATACACACACATATAAATGTATTGGCAGTGTTGAATGTCAGTATGGCTATGATAATACAGCTGCTTTGAATTGGACTGAATTGAATTGAGAGAGAGAGAGAGAGAGAGAGAGCGAGAGAGAGAGAGTCCCAGAGAGACTGATTAACCCTCATCTGTCAGAGGATGAAGAGATCTCAGAGGGATGAGTGTGAGACGATGGGGATCAGTGCGATTGTGCTCGAGCTGGAGAGGATTAGAGCGAATGAACACATACTACAGCAAGACAACGTGTCTAGCGGTACTCAGTGGTACTCAGTCAAGGAGAGTGGACGTGTGTTATAATCTCGAAGACGGTTCTGCACTCATCTGCACTCACCTGTGAAGCTTCATCAGCTCTAGTGAGGGGAGAAACCTCCTCGAGTCCACTTGTCTTGACTCACTACCACTCCAATATGATCTGAATGATGATGATCAGTATAGCTTTTCAGTATAAAAACACTTGAGCTGCAGACAATAAACAAACCTGTTACATGTATCTTCAGTAGCTACGTTTTCATCCACGAACTTCATGCGAATTTTGGGATGTTGCATAAACAACACTGGATGGAAACACCAGGTGCGAATAAAATCTCCAAAATGCTCATACAAAACTTGTGCGCTCAGTTGAGGCGGATAATTTTTTTATTCGATAAGAAGACATGCGCATGAACTACGATGGAAACATATTTACCGAGTAAATTCCTTGATGCGCATCAAAAATAGTCATGTGACTTTGCATCAGCAAATCATGTGATTGGATAACTGGATCAGAAAGGTGTTTATAATTTGCGCCAGTTTCCCTGGAAGTGACGATTTTGTTCTCTTGAACACATGGGATGGAAACGGTGCTTTGTTCCCAAATGTTTTAGACAATATGACAATTTATTCACTACTTGGATGGAAACATAGCTTGTGTGGTTGGACAGGTTTTTATTTTATTTTATTTTTTTAAATTATCTCAAATTTGTGTAAAAAAAAACAACCACAAACCAAAAAGAGCGGTTAAGATGTTGGGCTACTGATCAGACGGTCATGAGTTCAAATCCCAGCACTGCCAAGCTACCACTACTGGGTCCTTGAGCAAGGCTCTTAACCCTCAACTGCTTAGTTGTATAAATGTAAGTCCCTCTGGATAAGGGCGTCTGCCAAATGCCATGAATGTAAATGTGTCCATTAGGGTCCTAGTTCAGATCAGTGTTTAATGCTGTCCACTGGTGATCTGGTCACCCGAGTTAAATGTTAGTACCGGGTCTGAACAGGGCCTTTAGCTAACAGAGAGCATAGAATAAAATGACCTTTTGGGGACATTTGTGTTTACAATTCTACAACTACAGGAACATTCTAGTACAGTTGCATAGCTAATAATTTGAAAAATAATTCTCTTACTGTGGTGTTCAGGTCATTTAGCGAAACAAAGGGAAATAAAAAAAAAAAAAAAGTGTATACAAACAAGTCTGTACTCTCTGGATGTGATTTCCACTCCCACCTGTGCGCACACACCTGGCACCAGGAGGATCCACGAGCACATGGAAGGGCACACGGGCCTCTGTTTCCATCAGTAGTGTTTCTATCGAAATGACGAGGAGATGGATCAGGGGTTTTAAACTCCATGTTACAGTTGTATTGGAATAAAATCTAAACAGATGGACTGGGCCAATGGGACTGAACATTGCTAAATAGTGCACACTACAGGAGGGTTTAAGGAAGAAAGCTCATGCTCGTGTTGTTGTTTTATGGCCTCGGGTGTAAAAAATAAAAGGCTGATGTGTGAAATGAAATGGCTGTGGTGCTCAGGCTCGCTCTCCATCCATCACTGAAGCGATATGGCCAATGTTTATTAGAAATGATCCTCGCCATCTGCGGCGTTCAGAGGATCCTCATTGGCCGAAACGCAGACCCAAATGCTGCTTAATTATTGATGTGTGTATATTGCTGATTTCGATGTTCTCCTCCCTCCCTCCCTCCCCAGTGTGTGTTTGAGAGAGAGAGAGAGAGGCGCGAATTTATCTCACTCGCTGCACTGCTTTTACACTATCTGCAGTGTGTGTGTGTGTGTGTGTGTGTGTGTGTGTGTGTGGTCTCAGTGGAGGTGTCCTCAGCATTTATTACATCCAAAGATGTGTCTCACTACACACACTGCAGCCGTTTACCTGTCGCTACTGATGCACTGCTGCACAACACAAAACTGTGAGCAGTGATAGCCATTTGATTACACTTACTCACACTCACACTCACACACACTCACACTCACACACACTCACACACACTCACACTTAACACACAGTACAGAGTGAACTTATTCCATCAGCGCTCCAAGACTCATTCATTACCACATCAATGCAATATTCTGTACTGCAGTAGACCCGAAACTAGGGACGTTAGATCCTTTACGGAAATGCGATCACACGTTTCCCACACGTGATTTTGCGAGTAATACGTAATGTGGAAAAAAGATGTGTTTCACTATGTTATTGCACATTGAACTCAAAATTGAACTCAATACGAAATCATGTGAATAATATCATGTAATGTGATATCACGTGAAAAATGAAACCATATGCCCTAAACGTGAAAACAAATGAATTCACTGAAATCAATGAATCATGAGTGAATCAAACGTTAAAATAAATGAATCATGTGTAAATAACAATGTGAATTTTTTTTTTATCATGTGTAAATCACATGAAAACTAATGAATCGCTTACAAACACTACTAAATATCACACACTGTTAATGTAAAAGTAAATTAATTGTGTAAATCATGTGAAAATAAATGAATCATGTGTAAACAATGTGAAATAGAAGAATTGTGAAAGATCACTAATAAAATCACACGTGAAAAATGAAACCATACGCCCATAACGTGAAAACCAGTGAATTCAATGAAAACAATGAAAACAAATGTGAAAAATTAATATATGACAATACATTTATCGTGAAAAATCAATGAATCGTGTGTGAATCAAATGTGAAAATAAATGAATCATGTGTAAATAATAATGTGAAATAAAGGAATTGTGAAAAATCACTAATACAAAATAAATGAATCATGGAAATAACATACATTACATTTGAATAGTCTGTTACGTGTGGGAAAAATAAATAAATAAAATAAATAAATGTGAAATGTCTAAAAACCACGTGTGTAAAATTCACATCAGAATCATGTCATTATTCACATGTGACTTGTTCATGTGACTTAAAGGTAAACTAGGCAACTCCTGTTATTTATGGACATCGCAAACAGGGGAATAAGGAAATAAGGGAACACTTGATAAACCAAGAAACAGCTGTGTTACCACTCTGGATCAAGGGAAGCAACACAATGATCCAAGATACTAAATATCAAATGGGAAAAAAAAAAGAAAAGCAAAACACTTATGTATCTAAAACTTTTTTTATAGGCGTCCAACCAAGTGACAGCAACCAGGAAGTGACAGGAAACTCCATTTGTTCTAATTCAACTCAAAAGCAAGACATTTAAGAAAATGTTTTAGACAGAGACACATCAGGAAATACACCTCTCTTTTTAAAAGTTCACTCTAATGCAGATATAAGTAGCTCTCAGAGCCTATATGATCCACAAATACTCACAAAAACGTGACGCAACTTTAGGTCATAACCCCGTGAGAATAAACTCCATTTGCATTAATAATTGCATGGTTAGGGTTTTCATGCTGTGGAGAAAATCCAAAGGATTATGTTGTGTATATACACAACACGAGGACACGTGGGGGAAATGTGTACCACAAAGTTGTGTAAATATTAATATCACTACATTTCATTTATAGAATCGGGTAGTAAAGTTAAACAATTAAAAAGTAATGTAAGAGAATTCAAAGAAACAAGGGATTAGGTAAATTAGGGGATGATTAAACTATGAACACTGGGAAGAAACTAGGATAGACGTGAAAATTAGGGATGCTGGAAAACTAGGCAAAAAGGAAACATGGATGATGGAAATAACGAGCAAAGTAAAGAACAGGAAAACTACAGACATAGTCAAACACAATTAGCCTTACTGTTAAATGTTTCAATATTTAAAATGCATGAGTGTAATAAGAGGTTTAAGCGCCACACATATACTATACACATATTAATTTAATTTATATTAATTACTTTGCTACTAATTACAATCACGCAACAAAGGCCCATAGCCTCTGGAACTTAAGCAACACATAAACCTACAAACTTAAAGCCCACACACCCACCTACATTTAAATTTAAATACATGGCGCATTGAGTATCGAGAGACCTGTCATTCATTTGTGTGAAGCTTTGAATCTCTTGTAAACCAAAGCACATAATATCAGGACGTGTCTAAGAATCACTCACTTAATTTAAGGTGATCCGTCGCCCTCTGCTGTTTACACAAAGTTACTGCACTTGTTCTGCTTTTAACACCGGACTAAAGATTACATTGCAAAACACACATCATCCATCACTTCCTGAAGCAACAGGGGACCATTCAGTTTCTATGTTTGTGTACAACAAGGAGTAACAATTTCAGACAAAGAAACTTCTACGCAATGCTTGCCTCCCACCTTCGGGGTTGTGGGCTCGAATCCCGCCTCCGCCTTGCGTGCACAGAGCTTGCATGTTCTCCCCAGGCCTCGGGGGTTTCCTCCCTCGGTCCAAAGACATGAATTGTAGGCTGATCGTCATTTCCGAAAGAATTGTCTGTAGTGTGTGAATGTGTGTGCGTCCAGGGTGTCCCCCGCCCTGTGCCGTGAGTTCCTTGGTATAGGCTCCAGGCTACCCAAAGACCCCGTGCAGGAAAATCGGTTTGTAAAATGGATGGATGGATTGAAATCACCAGGTCCACCAATCACATCCTCAAAGGGCTGGTGTTTAATTCCAGCTAGATAATTGTTGTTTAAATACCAGGATAATTTTTTTTGGTCTGAGTCAGATAACTTCCCACATGACAAAATGCACGTTTCCTTTTTATCAAAAGCGAGTTTTATACATTTTCACTGCAACCCAAAGGAGTCGTGTTGGAAATTGTAACATCGTGTGAGTCAGTTGTAACATTGAGAACCGTGGCTGGTTCTGCAAGATGCTCAATAAAACTTACCAGCTCATTTCCTTATAAAACTGCACTAATTGTACCGGAGACTACTATTTTTAATTTTTTTGTCACACCAAATATTGACTTTGTTTCATTTACCACTGTTTACTGCTCTTTACTGTCAATTGTCCATCCATCCATCCATCCATCCATTTTCTGTACCGCTTATCCTACACAGGGTCACAGAGAGCCTGGAGCCTATCCCACGGGACTCTGGGTACAAGGCGGGGTCACCCTGGATGCGGTGCCAATCCATCGCAGGGCACAATCACACACACATTCACACACCCATTCATGCACTATGGACAATTTAGAGATGCCAATCAGTCTACAATGCATGTCTTTGGACCGGCGGAGGAAACCGGAGCACCCGGAGGAAACCCTTGAAGCACGGGGAGAACATGCAAAGTGAATCAATTGTAAAACCACAAAAAAACAAAAACAAAAAACCACTGTATATTTATTGTACATGTACAGTACATTAGGAAAATCAATGTGAAACCCTTATACATTCATTACTACATTTGATAAAGCTCTGATGATGATCATTAGACGTCCATTACAGACATGTAGGGAAGCACTGAACACTGAACAATCAGCTCTTTAAAGATGTGAGTCCTGAAGATGTTCAGGATTAAGTGTGTGGATCTTTTCTGTCTCAGTGCTGCCACCTTTCTCTACTTTTAACAGCCGGAGCACCTCTGAAACAGGATGCCACAACGTAGGGTGACCATACTCTGGTTTTCCAAAAAGAGGACACCTTTTTTTTTTTTTTTTTCATGTTACTATGAATGCAAATTTGAATACACTGAAAAAGGCACACTATCAGCATCTCATAAATATATATAAATGAAATTAGTTTCATCTGCCCATGTTTTACATTTTTTCTTACATTATTTTGAATGTCCATGGAATAAAATTAAATATTAGATGCCATGAGTGAACCTTCTACCATCATTTACACATTTCACATTGACCATGTAATATGAAGCAATGTGACAACATGAAATTAAAAATGACCTTATATGGCCATGGGCATTGTTTCGCCTCAGGACAGCTGCCATTTGCTGCTTTTCTCAAGCAACTGTTTGATGCCGAACACAACAGCACTTCACCTTCGCACGGTCGCTGAGAGGAGGCTAATGGTTGAGAGGCTGGAATTCGGCCAATAGTTGCTGCAAGCCTTTTATAATCGACCAATCGGTGTGCGAGAAGGCGGGAATTACAGAGAGGGGTTAAAGCAATGCAAACATGCGCACACATGACTACTGTATTGGTTTTGGTCTTATGGTATTAGACCATAAGCACATCAAAATGAAACTAAAGTCGAATCCAGGACATTTTCTCAAAGTTAGAAATACCAGCTGGACGCTTTTTTAATGTCCAAAAAAGAGGACATGTCCAGGAAAAAGAGGACGTATGGTCACCCTACATAACAGTTATTACAAACGTATTGCAAGTTGACCCCATGCTTTCTTACAATCTTGCTGAACAGAAGCATGAACTCTGAAAACTGTGCTAACAGAGAAGTGTACACACCTGCACAGATTTAGGTTTGTAAGGGGAAAAAAAATCTCCACAGTAATACTTACCTGGCACATTTTATTTTATTATTTATTTATTTATTTATTTATTTAGTTTGACAAATATCTCCAGCAAGAGATCCTGCTGTTTTTTTTTTTTTTGTTGTTGTTGTTTTTGTTTTGTTTTTCTCAAATGGACTGTGCAAAAGATTTAGGCACGCTATGTCTTTTGTACAAACTTTGTTATAGATTTTTTATTTTATGACGTCTACGTTATCAAATCAGTACAAAAGACATTTTAGATTCCCAAACATTAGTTTTCTAGCACAAAATGAAATGTTACAGAAAAATGTTTGTATGTCATTAAAGAAAGCAGCGTATTACGTAAGAGACACTTTTCAGACAGTAAACACAATGAAGGCTGCTGGGTTTCACTGCAGAAATAAGAAGCGAGTGCGAAAGTCAAAGTGTCCAGAAGAACTGTGTCTGGTTCTGCAAGATGCTCAATAAAACTTACCAGCTCATTTCCTTATAAAACTGCACTAATTGTACCGGAGACTACTATTTTTATTTTTTTATATTTTTTTGTCACACCAAATATTGACTTTGTTTCATTTACTACTGTTTACTGCTCTTTACGGTTTTTTTTTTAAATGTAGAAACAATTAATTTCTCTGATCTTTGCTCTGCAGCATTTCTTTGCATGTGAATAAAACTTTTGCACAGTACTGTATATGGACATAATGATATTGCAGCTGCATGTTTTTGTTTATAGAAAACAAAATGAACGCTTTGTGCCGTATTGGGCTCTTCTGTATTTGTCTAGCTTTATCAATCAGTATTAAATAATGGATTTTTAAATAGTAAGGATCAGCTTTAACTGACTATATACAAGGTGAAAAAAAGTCTGGTGTATTTTGTTCTCTGACACTGTACATGTATATCTGTCTCTCTCTAGTGGCGCATTACTGAAACAGCAGTACCATTTTTATCTTTTCCTTTTCGAATATAACATTCACTCAGTGTTTATCATGATTTGACTGGACAGCTTGTTCTCATTTGTTAAATGAACACAAAATATGTGCTATGTGTAAGTCCACAGAGACGATGCACACATCGACGCACACAGACACACACAGACACACACAGACACACAATAGTGGATATTGACAGTGAATCAATGCTCAATAATCCGGTTAGTGATGTGACCGGATTTAGTCTCACTGCACTTAATGAACACGTGAGAGAAATAATAGCAGACGATGCCAGATATGGATTGCGGAGTGCTAGTAAACATGTACAAGAAGGTTTTATATTCAACACTATAATCACAAACAGTTTTAAACGATTAAACATATGTATACTGAGATGGATTGTTCATTAGTCAGGTTGGTATAGGTGTCTTCCTTCAGTTTGAGCTCTACTGGCTCATCTAATAGAAGTCAAAGGTCTTATCCCTTAGGAGTTTCCCTCTAATGGGGAAATATTGAGTGTTTCTGGCAACCAGGTTTTGTTTTTTGGGATGGCATTTGTAGAATTAAAGCCCTTCAGCAAACAGAATTAGAGATAAGAAGAATGCAAGATAAGACCATCATTTTGTGACTGTTAGAGTTTCCCTTCGTTCTCCGAGTCTCCAGTGGACTCGAGCACTTCCGCATTCCACTGCGCGCTTTCCAGCGCTATTCAAAAACTCTCCGATGGACATTTCATTCATAAAGACTCTCATGTTGTTTACCTCTGCCATGTGCTTTATGTTTTGGTTTGTGTCATGTCTCCGCCTCCTTAATTCTTATTGGTTCAGGTTCGTCTAATCATTCTGTGTAATCATGAGTTTCAGCTGTTTGTGATTTTCTTTGTGTTTAAATACGCCACTCCATTTCCGCTTCAGGGCGGAGTATTTAGTTAGTTTAGTTAATTAGTTTATCTTTGTATAAGTTTGTCATAGTTAATCATAGTCTTGGTTTTTCATAGTATTGTTATTCATAGTTCAGTTTGTTAGAGTTTAGATGTGTTTAACCGTGCGCTTTGTTCCGGTGATTCCCAGATCACTAATCTTGTTTACTACAGCCTGGATTATAGTTTGTTTTGCTCATAGTATGGATTCTTCTGTTTATAATAAACTCTTCTACATTTACTGACGTCTCCCCAGCGCATGCATCCTGACTCCCTCTTCCGACCAACACGTCTGTGTTTCGTAACAGAATACTCCGCCAAACATGGATGCAGCGGGGAAATTTGGGACATGCCGCGCCACAATTTTTGTTCCTCCCCTGGACTCAGTCTCTTTCTCCCAGTGGGCCTGCATTCATCCCCCCTCTGCTTATAATGGATTTTCTACCAAACCCCAGTATTTTCTTTGGCAGGCCCAGATGTGTTTTTATAGTGTAAAGGACCCCAAACCCAGTGAGGAACAATGGGCGCGGTTCCTCCTATCACGTTTAGTTGGCTCAGCCCACTGTTTGGCAGAGATCCACCTCGCCAGCGGGTACCAGGAACTGTATACAGTCTCGGGTTTCGTGGATTTCCTGATCCGTGAATATGGGAGCGCGGAATTTGAGCCGGACCTCAACGTATTTCTGAACAAAGTTCACCTGCCCGATCAGCCTAGCCAGTCGTTCCTGGAATACTATGAGGGGAAGCAGGCAAATGTGGTGGCCTGCACCTCTCAGCCCCAGTTTCAGGAGTGTGCAACCGAGGGCTGCACCCGACCAGCCATTCTCCAGTGCCGCACCTGCAGGAAACAGGAAGGAAGGAGCAGCTACTTCTGCTCACAAACCTATTTTAAGGGCAGCTGGTGAGCACACAAATGGCTCCACAGGTGGGCAACCCCAAAGCTCCAGTTGGAGGCCCAGCAAAAGGTCTCCACAGCGGAGCTGCTCAAGGAGGTTAACGTGGCGACCTCCAGCCCCGAGCTCCAGCAGGAGGCCCAGCAGGAGGTCTCCTCAAGGGAGCTGCCCCTGGAGGTTAACATGGCAACCTCCAGCCCCGAGCTCCAGCAGGAGGTCTCCACAGCGGAGCTGCTCAGGGAGGTTAACGTGGCAACCTCCAGCCCCGAGCTCCAGCCGGAGGCCCAGCAGAAGGTCTCCACAAGGGAGCTGCTCAAGGAGGTTAACAAGGCAACCTCCAGCCCCGACAAGCAGCAGTCAGAGGTTCGAGAAGAAACCTCCGCTCCTGCCCTGTCCATGTCTGAGGTCCATGGGATGACCTCTTCTCAAGCTAGTCCATGTCCAAGTCCATGTCCAGATTCCTGCCTGAATCCTAGTCCAGTTACTAGTCCAAGTCCAGGTTCCGACCCTGTTCCTAGCCCAGTTCCTAGTTCAGTTCCTGATTTCGTAGCTAGCTACATTGGTTTAGTTTCTGGATATGTGTTTGCTCTCCTTCTCAGTTCGGAGGCTGATTTGACTCCCAGCTCCGCTTCCAACCCAGCTCACTCCTCTGTCTCCTCCTCTGTCTCCTCCTCTGTCTCCTCCTCTGTCTCCAGCCCTGTCTCCAATTTAATTTCCAATGCTGTTTCCAACCAAGTTTTTGATTTTGTCTATGGTTTTTGGTCTAACTGAGTTCTCTGTTCTGTTTCTAAGTCTGTCTCCAAGTCTGTCTCGAAGTCCGTTTCCAGGTTTTTCTCAAAGTCTCTCTCGAAATCTGTTTCCAAGTCTCTCTCGAAATCCTTCTCTAAGTCTGTTTCCAAGTCTGTCTCTGATCCGGGTGCCAAAGCTGTTCCTGATCCGGGTGCCAAAGCTGATTCCGATTCAGGTGCGAGAGCTGATTCCGATCCTGCTTCCAGGTCATGCTCCAGGTCAAGCTCCAGGCCAAGCACCAGGTCACGCGCAGCTCCGAGATCCAGGCCAAGCACCAGGTCACGCGCAGCTCCGAGATCCAGGCCAAGCACCAGGTCACGCGCAGCTCCGAGATCCAGGCCCAGCACCAGGTCACGCGCAGCTACGGAATCCAGATCAGGCATTCGACCAAGTTCTCGACCAAGTTCTCGACCAAGTTCTCGACCAAGTCCGACACGCTCTGCTCTGGCCTCAGGACACTGGACATCGCCAGCCTCGGGTCCTGGTGGGCAGATGTTATGATCCTGCCCAGGGGCCCGGGTCCGCCAGAACGGTCAGAACTTTCGGCGCTCCTGGAGAAGCGCCTTTGGGGGGGAGGGGGCTCTGTTAGAGTTTCCCTTCGTTCTCCGAGTCTCCAGTGGACTCGAGCAGTTCCGCATTCCACTGCGCGCTTTCCAGCGCTATTCAAAAACTCTCCGATGGACATTTCATTCATAAAGACTCTCATGTTGTTTACCTCTGCCATGTGCTTTATGTTTTGGTTTGTGTCATGTCTCCGCCTCCTTAATTCTTATTGGTTCAGGTTCGTCTAATTCATTCTGTGTAATCATGAGTTTCAGCTGTTTGTGATTTTCTTTGTGTTTAAATACGCCACTCCGTTTCTGCTTCGGGGCGGAGTATTTAGTTTATCTTAGTATTAGTATAAGTTTGTCATAGTTAATCATAGTCTTGGTTTTTCATAGTATTGTTATTCATAGTTCAGTTTGTTAGAATTTAGATGTGTTTAACCGTGCGCTTTGTTCCGGTGATTCCCAGATCACTAATCTTGTTTACTACAGCCTGGATTATAGTTTGTTTTGCTCATAGTATGGATTCTTCTGTTTATAATAAACTCTTCTACATTTACTGACGTCTCCCCGCATGCATCCTGACTCCCTCTTCCGACCAACACGTCTGTGTTTCGTAACACTGACTACCATGCAGAGAGAGAAGGCACCAGTCATGTAAAGAGTGTTTATCTGATAAGTACTGAACTGTTTATCCTATTTTTGTGATTATCTTTATGAAGAATCCTTTGTATTTGAAATAGTTCTACAATAAAATTAAAGACTAGAGTCATGTGACAACTACAGTGTCTTAGGAATATTTGAATTGAACTCTGGTAGGGTTTCACTTTTGCTGCAGTTTGTTTGTTCAGATGAAAACATAGCAATTGCACTCAGGTGTGGAACAAAACAAGTGGTCCAAGAACGTCTGAGTGACTTCACCCCGTTCCAGTTCCAAGAGAACCCTAGTCTGGTTTGATTTCAGTAAGACAGGTATTTGACTATGAATTGACCCAACAGGAAGTGAACCAAATATGAGAAGTACTTTGGGATGCGAGCAACATTTATTTGTAGATGCAAGCTGCTAAACTGAGCCAAGAAGCACAAACTGAGCCAAATGACAGAGCTGTAGCACCGTAGAAATGTTCTAGGTATTTGAGCCGATGAAGAAGAAAGAGAAAATAAATGCTGGATGCTTTCATAATTATTGTGTAATTTATTGAGTGCTAGCTCTGTGTTCTCTATGCTCAAGTGATTTTCTATGAGAGTTCTACACTTGGTAAAGATTCATTTATCTTTTTCCCCTCACTGTATATCTGACCAATGGCATGAGTATGTTTTCAGCCCTACATGTCCCTCAGCCAACGTTTCTTTGCTTTCATTTTTTCTCTGATTTGAACTCAGGTAAAGGACTTGTAATTGTGAAAGTACCCTTATTATAAACTGTTGACCCACTCACCCAGGAAATTTACGAAGTAAACCATTATCATTGTAATGCTGACCAATTGCTGAAAAGAAGACAGTTCCCTCCACTAATATCGGCCCCCTTGGTAAATATGAGCAAAGAAGGCTGAGAAAAATTGTCTTTATTGTTGAACCTTTTGATCTTTTGTTCAAAAAATTCACAAAAATACTCTGCCCTCATGGATATCAAACAACTGCAAACACAACACAGGTTTATATAAAAAAAATATTTGTTAAATATAGGTATGCAACAATTATTGGCACCCTTTTAGTAAACAATTTGTGCTACCTCCCTTTGCAAAGATGGTGGAGTCTCCTCTTCAGTTCACCCCACAGGTTTTCTATGGGTTTCAAGTCAGGGGACTGGGATGGCCAGGGCAGGACCTTGATTTTGTGGTCAGTAAACCATTTTTTGTTTAATTTGATGTATGTTTTGGATCATTGTCCTGCTGGAAGATCCAACCACGGCCCATTTTAAGCTTTCTGGCAGAGGCAGTCAGGTTTTCATTTAATATCTGTTGATATTTGATAGAGTCCATGATGCCACGTATCCTAACAAAATGTCCAGGTCCTCTGGCACAAAAACAGCCCCAAAACATTAAAGACCCACCACCATATTTAACCGTGGGCATGAGGTACTTTTCCATATGGCTACCTCTCTGTGTGCTCCAAAACCACCTCTGGTGTTTATTGCCAAAAAGCTCTATTCTGGTTTCATCTGACCATAGAACCCGATCCCATCTGAAGTTCCAGTAGTGTCTGGCAAACTGAAGACACCCAAGTTTGTTTTTGGATGAGAGTAGAGGCTTTTTTCTTGAAACCCTTCCAAATAACTTGTGGTGATGTAGGTGACTTCGGATTGTAGTTTTGGAAACTTTCTGACCCCAAGACACAACTAACTTCTGCAATTCTCCAGCTGTGATCCTTAGAGATTTTTTGGCCACTCGAACCATCCTCTTCACAGTGCATTGAGACGATATAGACACACACCCAATTCCAGGTTGATTCATAACATTTCCAGTTGACTGGAACTTCTTAATTATTGCCCTGATGGTGGAAATGGGCATTTTCTTCCTTGGTCTTACCCATTGTTATGAATAACTAAGGGAATTTGGATAATGTGTTACCTCATATTTATACCCCTGTGAAACAGGAAGTCATGGTTAAACTATTTCCTGTTCCTAGTCACCCAGGTGTACTAAAAAAATGTAAAATATCAATGGGAATATACAGTACTGTGCAAACGTTTTAGACACATGCAAAGAAATGCTGTAGAGCAAAGATGCCTTCAAAATAAGACATATTAAAAAAAAAAAAAAAAACAACCCGTAAAGAGCAGTAAACAGTAGTAAATGAAACAAAGTCAATATTTGGTGTGACAAAAAAAATAAAAATAAAAATAGTAGTCTCCGTTATAATTATAAGGAAATGAGCTGGTAAGTTTTATTGAGCATCTTGCAGAACCAGACACAGTTCTTCTGGACACTTTGACTTTCGCACTCGCTTCTTATTTCTGCAGTGAAACCCAGCAGCCTTCATTGTGTTTACTGTCTGAAAAGTGTCTCTTATATAATATGCTGCTTTCTTTAATGACATACAAACATTTAATTTTGTGCTAGAAAACTAATGTTTGGGAATCTAAAATGTTTTTTGTACCGGCTTTGATAATATAGAAGTCATAAAATAAAAAAATCTATAACAAAGTTTGTAGTAAAAAAAAAAAAAAAAAAAGGTTGCCTGAAACTTTTGCACAGTCCTGTACTTCAAATATATTTTGCTCATATGAATTCATAGGGGCCAATAATTGTTGCACACCTATATTTAACAAATATATATATATATATAAACACAAATCAGTTAGTAATTTAAACTACAGTAACCACCACATCCAAAATACACACCCAGTATGAGGGTCTGTAATGCCAGAATTATCAATAATGTGTGCAGTCTACAAGAAGTTGTTGATGTTGACCGTTGTTTTCAGTTTTATGCGTTTCTTTTTACATTATAAAGCAGCTGTTGTAATTATGGTGTTGCGTTGTTCTACAGGTCAATTGATCGTCTTGTTTTTTTCTTAGCACTTTGCTGATCAAATAATGATATAAACATGCTACTGATTGCCACTGCTAAGTGCTCTGGACAATGTAAAAAAAAAAAAAAAAGCAAGTTCATTCTCTTGGTGAAATTATACTGGCGAAATTACATCCATTAAACACACATTAAAACAATTATGTATAACAGCCCTCATCCCAGCGAGCACAAAGTCATTACAGAGATGTGAAAAATATTATTAACATCTTTTCTAGTCACTAATAAAAAGCTAGATTTAATCCAGAGTGAATTATTATTATTTTTTTTTAAACTTTCTACTTTTCTTCTCACTTCTGTCTGCTTATATCTCATATTATTAACAATTTCCTTTTTTGTGTTCTGTTCCATTTTCTCTTAAACCTGCAGAAGTTAAGTTTAAAACGTCATTAGGAATTACTATTCTAGTCCATTTCCATTTTATCATTCCTGTCTGAGATATTGTGGATATTCTACTTCAAATCTAGCCTATGAGCCATTTCAGTCAGGTTTCTGCTCATTGCGCAGTACCGACTGCTCTCAGTAGTTTTCCGGCGTTATTCAACTCAGTTCTCTTTTATTTGTGTAGCACTTTTTAACAATAGACATAGTCACATAGCAGCTTTACAGAAATCGGGGATGTAGCTTTAGATCGCTAATGAACAGAGGCGACAGCGATGAGGGAAAAACTCCCTGAGACAACATTAGGAACAAACCTCGAAATATTCAAAAGGGAAACGGTCCTCTCATGGGTGACACCTGATTCTAAATCATTACAGAATACAGGTGTGGAAGAGTAAAGGCAGACATTACTGAGTGTATTGAAAGAATATTCAGTATGGGCAGTTTGTCCTGGGGCAGTCTTTATGATCACAGCAGCATTTGCTTGAATGAGAATGAAGACTATTCGGCTGTACATCCTTTTTACTGAATGAGAAATAGCATTAAGGGGGTCAGTAACTATAAAGTCAGAACTGTTTTTATAATATTCTATAGAAAAGAATATAAAGTTCCTCTCACAGTGAGGTAGCTTTACTGAAATATCCCCTCAGAGGAGAAATAGTCTGTGCTCTTACAGAAAAGTCACACAAACTTCACATGGGAATAATTGCATGATTCACATGTGAAATTTACACTGTTCCATATATTTCACATTCATTTTCCACACATTTTTATTTTATTTATTTATTTATTTATTTATCATGGGATTTATTAAGTAGATTCATCTGTTTTCACAAGTGATTTTTCACTTACAAGATTAATTTTTTTCACCTGTGATTTGTTCCCCACATAATTTATTTATTTTCACGTGAGTTTTCCATGTTTGATTAATTTCACTTCACATTTCTCACACAAATCATTTATACTCATTTGAAAAAAAAAAAAAATACTGAACAAAGTCAAATGTAAGGGCGTGGTGCCCCGGGATCTGTAAACGAGAGAAAAATAAATAACATTCATCACCCAACCAGTCGGGACAAGGATTTTTCATTCACCTGTCAATCATTTTCCTGTCAATTCAGAAAGCTCCATGCAGGGGCGTTAGCTGGACTGTTAATCATCCGGGGCTGAGAGCAGATTCTTCTCCATCAAAAAAAATTGTACTTCTAAAACAAACAATGATACAGACAGGTGTTATCACTGTTTGCAGGACTACCAGACCGATAAAATCTAAAACTTTTAGCCTATCTAACACGAGACTAGGCTAGTTTGGTGTCGCTAGCCAAGGGGAGGCACAACTAAGCTATCATTATATGGGTTTAGCCGCTACAGTGCCATGCAGAGTACGTTAGCTGTCCTTATGCTCTGCTCATATCATGTTCACGTAACTTGATACTCATATAGACATTTACACACCATGTTTTCCTGCTCAGCATCAGAGGATGTTAGTGTTTCAGTTTCATCTCCTTTACTGGTAAAAAAATCGGCATATATCCATTTTTCCCCCCATACATTTAATACAGACTGTGACACGAGCATTTCCATGTATTTTCCTGTAAACCCTGTCTGACTGGTCTCACCTCCGTTCACTGAAGATAAAATACAACACTCCGTTCACTGAAGATACAAAATTACAACATCGCCATCTTCTTTTACTGAGTTTCAGTTATGTAGTGACAAACCACTCCAACTGGAGAACCATTCAGGACTAAAGAAGAAATCTTACTCTACAGCCCTGAATGCCCAGGCCAGCTTACGGCCCTGGCTCCATCTCTTGCACTATTACTACTATTGCATCATTCAGGTATTCTAGCCTACGCGATGTAAGTGCATGTGTCTTAAGGACATGGCTTTGTAGGGAACACTGACAACAGAGCTTGTGCTTGTTTGGACTGAGTTTTAAAGCAAGTTCTGTTTACCGCTGACTATACGTTTAATCTTATAGCTTTACTACTACAGTGACTGTGCTGCACAGTACTGCATGTAGGGAAGAGCAGTGCCTGTAGCGTTCTGCTAAATCGCAATAGCTCATTACATGCTTCTCTAGGTCTCTTTTTCTTTCCCTACACTTAAGCCCTTCTGTATCCTCTCCTGTGTGTATGTGTGTTTTTAAGCCTTCTTTTCACTGTTTCACTGCAAACAACAATCGATAGACCTGAAGTCATTCATTTTCAATAGAGAACTGCCGCAGGGCTGAGGAAAGCGCCAAATCTCTGTGGATGGGAATTTTTCGGAACCGATCAAAGCTTCAGATACAAATAAATAAATAAATAAATAAATAAATATATAAAAATGGACAGTATGCAAGAGAAGAGCACTAGTCACAAATGAGCAACAAGTGAGCCATCATGAGGTTTATGTTTATGTAGGCTATATATTTTAATACATTTGGACTTATTACTAAATTATCAATTAAAGCCTAATTATAGTATAAATATACAGAGACTGTGGGAATCTGTGATAAAATGGTCGTAAATATTGGTTAGGTCCACTAATAGTCAAGCACCTTTTTCTCTGATAGTACACCCAACCTGTCTCTGTATCCTTTTTTTCTCTGTTCAATGACAACTTTGCTTAATTAATTTTTTAGGGTCTTTAAGTAACACAGTGTCCCTTCCAGCTTTGTCATGCCATGCTCATATGATCATAAGAAGCATTGTATTTCCTCTAGGTAATGTCTGCGTTTTTCCCCCCAAGGCTTTATATCACTCTTTCTCTATGGATGTGTGGTTCATTCTATAAAGAAGGGGAAAGACATGTACCTTGGAGGTCCCTTTAGATGTTCACCCTGGGTCATATGCAGAGTTCAGTTATTCACATGTAGTAAGGATTTAATACCACACATCGTAACTCAGTATAACTACATGTACACACCTACAGACTTAAGCATTATTCTGAAGTTACACAAGAATTATGAGCATGGGGTGAATTTTGCCTAATTTTGATTTTCACCATGGACTTAAGTCCATTTTTCTTGCACCGTACTTGATTTAATATTGAGGCCAATATTAAATGCTTAACAAATTTGACACAATTAATAGTATCGTTCCATTAAAGAACATCTGAGGAGCAAGCATCTTAATCAGAAATGTTGTGTATCTGGAGAACAAAATGTATAAAATATAAATAATGCGTGCTAAAAGTGTAAAAGCAGATGTGTGCTTGGTCAGCTTATTCTTCACATCATGGTCATGCACAAATCACACGCACAAATCACGATTCCATGACCTTGCTTTAGTATCTTGTGTGCACAATTAAATAACATGTAAAATAATGGGATATGCTGGATCAAATGCTATTTTATAGCCGCATCATTACAGCTAAGACTGTTCATGCACTAATATATTGAAAATACACGAGACTCCTATTAAATGTTCACTGCTTGCCATCGTCTCTGTCATTTATCATTGTATTCGACTTTTTATTTCATTTTTTTTTAAAAAAATGATTGCATTATATTTGACATTAAAAAAAAATTTTTTCTTTAATTCAAATTTTCACGCTTGATTTTTTTTTTTTGTCAAAAGCAGTTGTTATAGACAGTGCTTATGTTTAAAGGTGGTGGTTTAGACGCTATTGAGAAACCCTGTCTCAGATGCGTCTACTCAAGAAAAATCTGGCAACCTGAGAGGTTTGAACTGCATGCATTGCAGAATCTGAATGTGGAGCCCAGAAAATCAGTTTAAACAGCTGCGTAATGTGACTCTAGATATTTTAGATGAACGTTTGCTGTATAAATATTGACATATTAACTTTTTGACTTTAGTCGCCAACTCAGCCCATATTTAGGAGTGAGTATTTTTCTTATTCTTACATATTATTTCCTACAGTTTTTCAGTGGTAGTGGTATTTTATTTTTTTCTGTTTAACTGTAGCACTGACAACATCAAAACATTTCTAAGAACTCCCTAATAGAACATGTTTTTATCATCTAATAGATAATTACTGACCTGACAATCACCCCAGTGCTTGAGTTCTGTTTTAATTAAAAATGACGCATCTCGACATTCTCTGCTCCGGTTGGAGCTAAAAATGTTTTTTCAACATGACATTTTATGTACTTTGTAAAGTTCTGCAATGAAGTGAAAAATACCTTTAATAATTCATGTTTATACCATGAAAATGATGAGTCATTATGACCTGTGAGGGATACAGTAAGCTGAAATAAAAATCCGTATCCGCTTAATTCTTGTTTCCACTCTCACCACTGCGCACACACACACGCACACACACACACACACACACTCACACACACATCTGCCATCAGGAGGAGCTCTGAGCATGTGAATGGACTTTGTGTCTATTTCCAAAAAGTGCTGTTTATGTTGGTTTTGGAAAGAAAAGAAGACATACTGTATAGGGTATTTAAAAAATAAAAAAGAAAGAATTTTACTATTGTTTTGCTACAAAATCAAATCAGACGGGACAGAATATTGACGTAATGAAAAGAACATGAGGGTTAAATGCCCGATAAATGTTTCAGCCCTCTTTTAGACAAAGGGTGCGGATGTGGCATTTATTCAGAAATCTCATTTTAAAGAGGAGGAATGCAGAATAATTCTTTTTTGTTTTGATTCATTTTTTAAATAAACAATAAATCAGTATAAAAGAGTATTGATCTTAGCTAGAACAGTAATGGGATTTAATGTGTTTCGAGGGGGTGTAGTGACGCTTACTATCCACAAAGAGGGCCTTAAAAAAAAGAAAAGAAAAGAAAAGAAAAAAGATCTTAAAAAAAGGACTACTGTACGTTAACAGAATGCAGGATGTTTGCAGATAGAAGAGCTCGAACACATCTGAGTTCACCTTCTTTTCAGATGGACACCACACTTTTTTTTTTTTAACAAATAGTTATTTTTATCTCAGTCTCTGTGCAAATAGTTGCATTTATGGCAATTTCTGATCATTGCACTGTTATTTTACACTCTGGAACCATTACAAGCTAGAACACGGTCACTCAAGGTGGTATTTCAATTTCGCTCTCCTATTAAGCCTCTCTCACTGAGAAAATCTCCAACTTTGTTCAAATTAATACTAATCCATATGGTTGCTTCCCACTTAGATTGTACAGCTAAGCAGGAAATTTCACATTGTGTTTACGTTTCGGTTCATTGTTCACTGTGTTGGTTTCTGACTCGATTTGCCATGGTTTGGACAGTGGCCGTTGCCACACATCTGATTTTTCTTTGCAGATAGCTGCGTCATACTCTTATTGCGCAACACTCCATAAACTAGTTTTAATTCCTATACGTTTCAAGAATCTACATGGACTTCTCATGTCACGAATCCCCCTCCCAGTGCAGCATGGTTCCCAGAGCAGCGAGTGCTGTATGTATTTGTTCTTTGTCCTCCATGTGCTTTTGTGTATGTTTTGCCATGTGCCATTGTTTTGGTTTTTGCTCCTGTCTCCGCCCCTGTCATGTCATTGGTCTGTTACTCATTGTGTTCACATGTATGCCTTTCCCAATTGATTAGTGTCTACTTAAGACTTCTTGAACTTCACTTTCATCCTGCCTCTACTTACCACACATTACACCCCAGAACAACACACTAATGGTTACATTAGTTGCATGTTGTTCAGAGGGTGTGTCTCAGCCAGCCCCACTCCCCTTTCCTGAACTGAACCTCAATCCCATCCTGTTTCCTTCCAGATCTCCTGCAACACTTCCAGTCTTTTAAAGCTGTTCATCCAATATAAGCACAGGATGGTCAGACACTGCATAAAACAAAATCTTAGCAAGTGAAAATATCTCAAATATAGTCAAATGTATCTATTATTTCCATTAAACCAAATATATGGTTATTAAGCCGATTTCTAGACATTGTTAAACTTTACATTTGCTTATTACAACAGACCAAGACTATTTGCAGCTGAGAATTAGTGAAAGAAATGTATAGAAATAGGTTTAATAATCTTATATTTGGTTTATTGTAATCTAATAGGAAATGCCAGGTCATTTTGACAATATTCAAGATATTTTAACTTGCTAAGATGTCATTATTTGCAGTGCAGGCAGGTCTGAAGTTTGCTGTTTGACATAGTTGTAGCATGTGCTTAACTGAAGTATTCTGGTGCCTTTTTAATCACTTAGTAATTCCACAGTATTAATAAAGCATTGTATTAAAGCAGGCCTGATTGTGTTGTCTTGTGGAATAAATTTGACACTGCTTCTGTCAGTGTGTATCTAGTCGAAGTCTAGTTCTGTGTTTTAATACTATATCATTACTAAGTAATGATTAATAATACAGTATAATATGGCACTGCTTTTTAATCCCATTTTCTGTTTTAGACAATTTCTATTAAATTTACCAAAATATAAACCAACTAGTAGCCTAATTGAAACCATCTCTCAGTTACTAAGGTCGAATGAAGGATAGCTGTAAATGCATTGCTTTTGCTACATTGTTCACTTTAATGAACATCATCTTCCTTTGTCCCAAGCTTCATATCTGACTGCTCTCTCATGCCCACATGAAATTAAAAACCAGCCATGTGCATGAGTTTTATTTATTTTTTTGCCGTGTCCCACGGGATGCCAGTCCCAATGTGCATCTCAAGTGTGTCTCAACCAGATGCCATGTGAACCTCTCTGGAAAGGTTTCTAAAAACATACAGTACGTCTCCTGTTCATATCATGAATTTGTTTCTGTTTAGAACACATTATCTGTTAAGTGCAAATAATGTATTCATACTTGACTGTATCCCTAATATGTACAGGCTTTTCTCTGTATCAATTCCCTTTGGCACCCTATATCCATATGTATATACAGCTGATAAGCACTAGTTACTAGTAATCCTGGGAAAACTCGCATTATTAGAGTGCTATACTTCACTTCAGCTTCAGGTGTTCAGCTGTAGTAAGCCTAAAGACAAAGTGTGGAAAGAAATTGCAGGTGAGATGGAAAAAAAAAAGCAAAAATGTAATATTTAAATGACTGGCAGACCTGAAATAATCTTTATACATTTTGCACAAGAGATTCACATTTTAACCACATAATGCAAAAATATGGCAAATGAGCGGTTTTTTCCCCCTAATAAAAATGGCAGATGAGCCAATTGACATATGAACCTGGAATGATTGACAGTCAGAAAGATAAGCTGATGCAGTGCCCTCGCTTTTTGTCAAGGTAAGTTCATTAATCTGAAATAAAGTCTATCAACATGAGTCTGACTTAACTATCATTAAATATATACAGCCGTGGCCAAAAGTTTTGAGAATGACACAAATATTAATTTTCACAAAGTCGACTGCTTCACTGTTTTTAGATCTTTTTGTCAGATGTTACTGTTACTGAAGTATAATCACAAGCATTTCATAAGTGTCAATGGCTTTTATTGACAATTACATGAAGTTTATGCAAAGAGTCAATATTTGCAGTGTTGACCCTTCTTTTCCAAGACCTCTGCAATTCGCCCTGGCATGCTGTCAATCACCTTCTGGGCCACATCCTGACTGATGGCAGCCCATTCTTGCATAATCAATGCTCGGAGTTTGTCAGAGTTTGTGGGTTTTTGTTTGTCCACCCGGCTCTTGAGGATTGACCACAAATTCTCAATGGGATTAAGGTCTGGGGAGTTTCCTGGCCATGGACCCAAAATGTCGATGTTTTGTTCCCCGAGCCACTTCGTTATCACTTTTTCCTTGTGGCAAGGTGCCCCATCATGCTGGAAAAGGCATTGTTCGTCACCAAACTGTTCTTGGATGGTTGGGAGAAGTTGCTCTCTGAGGATGTTTTTGTACCATTCTTTATTCATGGCTGTGTTCTTAGGCAAAATTGTGAGTGAGCCCACTCCCTTGGCTGAGAAGCAACCCCACACATGAGTGGTCTCAGGATGCTTTACTGTTGGCATGACACAGGACTGATGGTAGCGCTCACCTTTTCTTCTCCGGACAAGCTTTTTTCCAGATGCCCCAAACAATGGGAAAGGGGATTCATCAGAGAAAATGACATTACCCCAGTCCTCAGCAGTCCAATCCCTGTACTTTTTGCAGAATAGCAGTCTGTCCCTGATGTTTTTCCTGAAGAGAAGTGGCTTCTTTGCTGCCGTTCTTGACACCAGGCCATCCTCCAACAGTCTTCGCGTTACTGTGCGTACAGACGCACTCACACCTGCCTGCTGCCATTCCTGAGCAAGCTCTGCACTGGTGGTGCCCCGATCCCACAGCTGAATCAACTTTAGGAGACGGTCCTGGCGCTTGCTGGACTTTCTTGGGTGCCCTGAAGCCTTCTTCACAACAGTTGAACCTCTCTCCTTGAAGGTCTTGATGATCCGATAAATGGTTGATTTAGGTGCAATCTTACTAGCAGCAATATCCTTGCCTGTGAATCCCTTTTTGTGCAAAGCAATGATGGCTGCACGTGTTTCCTTGCAGGTAACCATAGTTAACAGAGGAAGAACAATAATTTCAAGCACCACCCTCCTTTTAAAGCTTCCAGTCTGTTATTCTAACTCAATCAGCATGACAGAGTGATCTCCAGCCTTGTCCTCATTAACATTCTCACCTGTGTTAACGAGAGAATCACTGACATGATGTCAGCTGGTCCTTCTGTGGAAGGGCTGAAATGCAGTGGACATGTTTTTTTGGGATTAAGTTCATTTTCATGGCAAAGAGGGACTTTGAAATTAATTGCAATTCATCTGATCACTCTTCATAACATTCTGGAGTATATGCAAATTGCCATCATAAAAACTGAGGCAGCAGACTTTGTAAAAAATAATATTTGTGTCATTCTCAAAACTTTTGGCCACGGCTGTATATATTTATTAGGGATGCCACTGAAATATTTCAAGCTTAAATATTCGAAAACAGCACTTATAAAAAAAAATTAATTAATTAAAAAAATTATATATTTATATATATATATATATAAAATCAATGCAATTATGCCAAAAAGAAATTCTGATATATTTTATTCAAGCAGAAATAATACAAACATTTAATCAATTACTTTTTTCAGTGTTTAAAGTAAAAAAAAAACAAAATGCTATGCAAACAATAGATTAGTTAATTCAACCATGTATCAATTAAAACTGTCATTTGAATCTGCAATGGCTTGCAGAAATGCAAGTAGCTCCACTGGAGCAGACAGTTAAAATTGGGCTGTATTCAGAGTTCAGTTACATACACATAGTGTTGACTTGCACACATTAGCATTCAGAACTCAGATGTAACTACAAACTTAACAGCTGTTTACACAGTTATGTGGGTTTGCTAAATCAGAGGCATGTCTCGGTTAAATGTGATTCTGTACTTGGACTTAAGCCCATTTTTCTTGCACGATATTGACTAGAGTGAGGAGCAATATTAAGTTCAGCAGCACTTTTTGACGTTTTGAGGTCACCAAAATATATCATAAACACCAGCTACTTACCACAAGCTTCCCTGCTTCTACCTGCAATTTATACACAAACATATGCAGATATTTACCCATACCTACCCATTAAACACCTGATACTTACACATACCTATCCAAGAAACACCAGCTATTTACCAGATAGTTCCCTGTTTCTACCTGTGGATTACACACAAACAGCAAACTACAGGGTAGTCTAAAAGTCTCCATACATTGTCCCCAATGTATGCAAGCACCATGATGGTTGTGCCTTCGTCAGTGGATGTTCGTGGACGTCCGCTTCTCAGTTGGTCTGCAGCACTTCCAGTCTTTTTGAATTTGTTAATAAGTTTGGTGATGTGCTTCTTTTGTCAAAAGCATTCTTAAAGGCTATCTGAAAAAAAAAAAAGTATACAGCAACTCTGAAGCAGTTGCAGGAATTTATGACAAAGAGTGGTCATTGTGTGCATGTGACATCAATATCACAAATTCTCCACAAATGTGGCTTGTATGGGAGGATTGCAAGAAAAAAGCCACTTCTCAAGAAAGGCCATATGAACACACCTTGAAGATTCTGAGGCCACATGGAAAAAGGTGTTATGGTCAGATGAGACTAAAATTGAATTATTTGGCCTCAACACCAAACGATATGTCTGTCGGAAATCCAATACAGCTCACCATCCAAATAACACCATTCCTATAGTAAAGCATGGAGGTGGTAATATCCTGTTATGGGGGTGTTTCTCTGCAGCAGGGACTGGAGCACTTGTCAGGATAGAAGGAAAATGGATGAGGCGAAATAACGTCAAATGAGGAAAAACTCATTTTCATCTTCACATTAAAATGCAGCTACTTACCACACATTTGCATGCTACCACCTGTGGATTACACACAAACACATGTAGATCTTTCTTTTCCTTTCGGCTGTTCCCTTCAGGGATCGCCACAGCGAATCATCTGCCTCCATCTAGCCCTATCCCCTGCATCCTCTTCTCTCACACAAACACGTAGATAATAAACAGAAATTTACCCATACTTACCCATTAAACACCAATTACTTACCAATACTTACCCAATAAACACCAGATACTTACCACACATCTCCCTGCTACTACTTGTCATTTAAACATGAAAACTATTAAATAGCAGCGATTAAATATTAGGTACTTACCCAAACCTATTACCTAAACCTATTATTACACACAAACCTGTAGATGATAAACATCAGATAGTTTTCCATACCAACCCATTAGCCACCAGCTACTTACCACAGACATACCTGCTACTAACTGTGGTTTACACAAAAATACATGCAGATATTGAACAACAGATATTTACCTATTCTTATTTATTAAGCACAAACTACTTACCACTTTCTTCCATTCTACTTCCTGCAGTTTACACAGAAAACATGTAGATATTAACACCAGATATTTCCCTATAATGACCTATTAAACACCAGCTTCTTACCACATGCCTCCCTGCTACTAGAGAGAAATATGAAGATATTAAATACCAGACATTTACTCATAGTCAACCATTAAACACCAGCTACTTACCAAAAGTTTTCCTGCTACTACCTGCAGTGTACACACAGATTCTTACCAGTTCCTACCCAATGAACACCAGCAACTTACCACCCACTTCACTGCTACTACCTGTGGTTTACTCACAAAATACATGCAGATATTAAACACCAGATACTTACCTATACCTATCCATTAAGCACAAACTACTTACCACAAGCTTTCTTGGACTATCTGTGGTTTACACAGAAAAGCATACACATTTGCAGTTCCACACTGCAGCATTCTTTAATAAGTATGACCATATCTATTTTTTTCATGTCACAGATATAACAAGATAAATAAACAACAATAAACATCATCATCAAGGTACATCAAACCATTTCGAGATTGACTATATCCTTATTAGTTTTACCATTGTAGATAATTTAATTGATGCTTCTATTAGGGAAATTCGAATTTCTGACCTTGGCCCAGTTTACTTAGTATACCACCATGTTACAGATGATCCCAGGTCAACGTCCTGGACGTTTCCCACGTACCTAATCAAAGACCTCAGTTTATCTCACATATTACAGAAGAGTTGAGTATATTTTTTTTAGCAAGAAACAATGCTGAGTCCACTGATCCCTCTTTGAAACCTTAACTGCACACGTTAGAGGAATCATAATTACTTTTGCTTCCCAAACAAAGGAAAGAAAGAATGGTCTAGGCTGATTTAAAGAGGAAAATAACTGACTTACAGTGCAAAAGAAATGGCAGAAACTCCAAGTAAATCCATAGCTAGAAGATTAGCGACTGCTCTCGCATGACTGGATGCTTAACTCACACAGAAGGCAGGTGCTGCACTTTATGCAAGACATAGATTTTATAAATATTGGAACAGACCGGAGAGATATTTGGCCAAATTTATTTCAGTACCTTTATACCAGCAATTAGGGATGAAAATGACAGCTTTTTGGAAAATTGTAAGGATATCAATGCAGTTTTTAAGCAGTACTATAGGAATTGTGTGTCAAAGTACTCACAAACCTGAACATACTCAACCCATGCATTCTTAAAAGCCAAATGGAAGGAAACATGGACTGGCCACTTGTGGTTCGAGTTCTAATCCTGTAGAATGAGAACATTAAAAACAAAATAAATAAATAAAAAATAGTCCATGTTCTGGTTATAGGCACCTAATACATGTGGTCTGTTGACTTCTATGTATGCCTTGTCTTATGTTGGGTCTGATTTTCTTATCTGGATGTAACCCATGGATTGTGGTTATCATGACAGCAGACCTGTTGTCCATCCATCTTAGGACAACTTAGGACGGTCAGTGTTTAATCACTCCTTACCAGTTCATGTTAGAATGCCTGCACCTCATTTTTAGCATCCTGTCTGCCAATATTGTCCCAGTGGAAAGCAGGCCTTTCTCTTTTAACCTGTTGAGTAATGGAATGCTGGTAAAGTGCCCGTCAAAGTGCAATTCTGTACACATAGGTAGAGCAAATTTTAAGACAATTGAGCCACCTACAGTATACCAAGGGTTTTGTCAGCGGTACCATCAAACCATCTTGTTGCACCCTGATAGATAAAAACAAAAACACAAAAATCAAAATCAATCACATACTCTGAGTGTAGCAAGAATACAATTCTTTAAACAAACTGTACTGGTGAAGATTTGTGGCTCCAGAAAAAAATGAATAATTTGTTCATCCATAGCAACTTCTTGCGGTCTTGGCAATTTCCAGGCAAGTCTCTAGAAATTTCTTTACGACTTGCATGACTTTCCATAATCTGTTGTATTTATTTATTAATGTTTTTCTCATTAGCAGTTTTTTTTCTCATTAGCAGTTATGCTGATTGCAAATGCTGATTGTTTCTCAGTTTGTAAGTTATACCTCTTCAGGTCCACATATGTTGGTACATCATAAGGTTTGACACATTTGAATTTACCTCTTGGTGTTCTCCAGGCCTGTCCCCAGAATCACTGGAATCATTATCGCTCTCAATGTCCTGACTGTACTCATCCTCACTAACCTCAACACTGCAGTCACTCTCAATTAGTAATTTAGGACTTCTTCTACTATCATTATAAATATACATGGAGTTGTTCATATATTGATAGATTTTGGGAAATGACAAACATACAGTACTGTGCAAAAGTTTTAGGTACATGCAAAGAAATTCTATAGAGCAAAGATGCCTTCAAAATAATGACATTAAATGTTTCTACATTAACAAAAAATGCTGTAAAGAGCAGTAAACAGTAGTAAATGAAACAAAGTCAATATCTGGTGTGACAAAAATAAAATAAAAATAAAAATAGTAGTCTCCGGAACAATTAGTGCAGTTTTATAAGGAAATGAGCTGGTAAGTTTTATTGAGCATCTTGCAGAACCAGACACAGTTCTTCTGGACACTTTGACTTTCGCACTCGCTTCTTATTTCTGCAGTGAAACCCAGCAGCCTTCATTGTGTTTACTGTCTGAAAAGTGTCTCTTACGTAATATGCTGCTTTCTTTTATGACATACAAACATTTTTCTGTAACATTTCATTTTGTGCTAGAAAACTAATGTTCGGGAATTTAAAATGTCTTTTGTACTGATTTGATAACGTAGAAGTCATAAAATAAAAAGATCTATAACAAAGTTTATACTAAAAAAATAGGGTGCCTAAAATGTTTGCACAGTACTGTATATTGCATATCTCTGTACCATTTAACCCTAGGAGAGACGATGGATAACACCACTTCCGGTCAAGTTTCATCGAAAAGAGGTCTTCTTGCTGCTGGAAGAAAATGGATCATGGTTAACTGGGCTACCTTCAGGAGTCCCAACCTAACTTGCCCATGTATGAAAGACTTGCCCATGTAGAAGACCAAAAGATCAAGAAATCAAGAAACTATCATGAAGTGTGGGATGTATTCTTGGATTATATAAAGTCTGCTGTCTGGAGTCTATTAAAATGCATCTTATGTTTGTTATTATTATTATTATTATTATTATTATTAATTAATCAATTAATAAATAAATAAATTAATTAAGTCTATTAAGCCTGTTTAACACTATGCAATCCCAGCAGTCTTTTACGATGATTACGCGTTACACTGGATGAGACGATCACAATAACATCTTGGCAGAATTCTATAACAGACTGTGTGATAATGTGTTTAATGATTAAAGAAAATTACTACGTTCTGCCATGCTGGGTGTGCAGTGATGCAGCATGGGTTTGTAGCTTCCTTGACTGGAAAGCTTGAAATAGTTTCATGTTTTTATGAAACTAATAAACCTGATGCCTTTGGACAGAGCATTTGCATAGCTCCATACCTGGAAGCTGTCATTCCTCCTCTATGCCTTTCCATGCCGTGTCTCTTTTTGTCCTGTGACAGAACTGTGATGTGGCATCATACAGGCATTCTCTCTGCTGCCACAATTCAACAAACCACTCTTCTTCTAAATCTCATGTTCGGTTTATGCTTCACCACTGCCATGCTGTCCCGTGAGTTTTGTGCCACCTTCCTATTGGTGTTTTTTTTAGATGAACATCGCAGCAACGGTCACACTCTGAGATTTGAATCTAAAATTTCGGACACTTCCAGAATTTTGTTGTTAGCTGTCTTTGGTCACAGTGGAACTAAATCAAAGCATGTCACATTATGTACTTTAAGACACTGATATCAACTCAGAACCAAGGGCCAGAAATCATAAAGGTAGCTTTAACAGGAAACAGTATGGAACCCATAGAAGCAGTTTCGGCCAATCTGTATGCAAAGGAATGCTTTGCATTTTGAACATTTCAACCTCAATTTTTTTCGTTTGTTTTGCAGCTAGGACCTCTGTACATTCACCCCCCCCCAGCAAATGTTCTGTGCCACTGCATCTAACATCTTGGTTAGGCACTCACTGGCTGATGTACTCTGTGTACAGAGGGAGGAGGCAGAAAGGGGGATCTAGGTTCCTCAGTGCTCTTCCTTTTCTAACACTTGCTGAACACAAGACTTTCCCCAACATAAATATGGTCCAACAATTCCATGTCATTCTATTTGGCAAGACCAAATTACTCATAATCCTGAACATCCTGAACAAAATCACCAAAATGGAAGAAAACATGCACTGGTAACTTTCTGATTCTAATCCTGTAGAATGAGATTATAAAAAACCTCCTTACATGTGGTCTGTTGACTTCTATGTGTGCCTCATATTCACATGTGGCTGTAATCCATGGATTGTAGTTTCCATGACAACAGACCTGTTATCCACCCATTTTAGGACTCTTGGTGTTTAATCACTCCTTACCAGTTGATGTTAGAATCCCTGCACCTAATTTTTCAGCATCCTGTCTGCCAATATTGTCCCAGTGGCAAGCATTTAACCTGTTGAGTAATGGAATGCTGGTGAAGTACCCGTCAAAGTACAATTCTGTACCCATAAGTAGAGTTTCAACAAGTTTCATGACAATTGAGCCACCTATGCCAAGGGTTATATCAGGGTTACCATCAATTGTTGAAAATCAAGGACGTATTGTCGGGGTGTTGCATGAATGTAATCCTTTAAACACAAACATTTTAAGTTAGGTATTTCTGTTCTCTTGGCCTGTCACTCTCATCCAGGAAACCTTCTACTGTCATTCCTAAATAGATGTAACACAATATTTTAATGAACAAAATCTACAGATGTCTTTCTTAAAAATACAAGTGACACAAGGCTCACTTTAAGATACGCATTTCATGAAAACTGTCACGCTAATCACATCGTCATTTAATGCATTCATTCCAAATGACCAGATTACTGGATCATCCATCCATCCTCCCTTTATACCGCTTATCCTTACTGGGTCACGGGGAACCTGGCGGGGGACACCCGGGACGGGGTGCCAGTCCATCGCAGGGCACATTCACGCACTACAGACACTTTTTGAACATTCCAATCATCCTACAATGCATGTCTTTGGACTGGGGGAGAAAACCTGAGTACCTAGAGGAAACCCCCAAAGCACGGAAAGAACACGCAAACTCCGCACACACATGGCCACGGTGGGAATCGAACCCTCGACCTTGGAGGTGTGAGGCAAACGCCCCCTATTACTGGATCAAAATTACTTAAAGTAAATTCATGTAAGAAGAAATATCTGCGATCATTTATTCTCATAAAGAAACCTTCTATAATGACATAAATACAGAAATATATCCAGCACAAAGATACACCAGATACTTACCCCATACCAACCTGTTAAATACCAGACACTTACCCCATACCTACTGTATCTCCTGTATTTAACCACATACTGTATTTACAAAAATGTAATTACTTACCCCCATAGTTACACATTCAAGGAAATGCTTCCATATTTACCTATTAAAAAGTAACTTCTTATCCAATATTTACCATTAAAGACTGACTGCATACCCCATGCTTAGCTATTATTACTAGCTACCACATTATTACCTATTAAAAGCCAGTGACTTACCACATACCTAACTAATAGCATGGGTATTTACACAAATATTTAGCTTTTAAATATCAGATACCCCATACCTGCGTAATAAACACCAGCTTCTAACCATACACTTATCTGCAACGACTTGCTTTTAACCCAGACATTTACACATTAAATGCCAGATATTGATGCATACCTACTTATTTAACCTACTTACTTATTTAGGATGGAGAAAAACACAGACATGGCCAATCCCGACAGAAATAAATTCACACAGGACGAGCGACTGTAAAATAGGAAATTACCCCCAGACCCCATGTAAATTTAATCCCATCCGGATATGGCTAATGTCTACACTAGCAGTTTCTACTTCATGATTCACACTAGGCCATGACTTTATAGGCTGCCTTTTTATCACTTGCCTACTATGCATCCTTGGTTGTTTACTCACAATAAAAATGATTATATGAGTGTCTCTGGCAAATTAAGACAAATAGCTGATGTTGGCTGTAATAGCAGGAATATAGTACATCCACTACATACAGGCCTATATGGAATATTTCATTTATTAACCCATTTATTAATTGTTGCAGGGAACTGACTCACCATTTTGGAGGTCATACTGATAAAGGAGGTATAGAAGAGCAAGTCTAAGGAAAAACAAACAGAAACAATGGAAATATCGTTTATTATTTTATTATAAAAATAATTATGATATTATATTATATTATATTACATTATATATTTGACACATACCTTGCCCTCCACTAATATTGACACCCTTGGTAAATATGAGCAAAGAAGGCTGTGAAAAATTGTCTTTATTGTTTAACCTTTTGATTTTGTTAAAAAAAAAATCACAAAAATACTCTGCTCTCATGGGTATCAAACAATTGCAAACAAAACACAGGTTTATCCAAAAAATCTTTGTTAAATATAGGTGTGCAACAATTATTGGCACCTCTATGAATTCATATGAGAAAAATATATAAGTATATTTCCATAGATATTTTACATTTTTTTTGTACACCTGGGGGACTAGGTATAGGAAATTGTTCAAACATGGCTTCATGTTTCAGAGGGGTATAAATATGAGGTAACACACAGGCCAAATTCCCTTAGTCATTCATAACAATGGGTAAGACCAAGGAATACAGCTGTGATGTGCGGCAAAAGGTTGTTGAGCTTCACAAAATGGGAAGTGGCTATAAGAAAATAGCACGAGCATTGAAAATCCCATTTCCACCATCAGGCCAATAATTAAGAAGTTCCAGTCAACTTTAAATGTTATGAAGTGAAGAGGTTGGTTCAAGTGGCCAGAAAATCTCTAAGGATCACAGCTGGAGAACTGCAGAAGTTAGTTGCGTCTTGGGGTCAGAAAGTCTCCAAAACTACAATCCGAAGTCACCTACATCACCACAAGTTGTTTGGAAGGGTTTCAAGAAAAAAGCCTCTGCTCTTATCCCAAAACTGTGTCTTATCTAGGTACGTATATCTATGTGCCAGGCGGTCAGCACGTGTTCATTCTTGCCATATCACATCTCCTTATTACTAATAAAACCACAGTGGTGAAATCATGTGTATTGAGTTTAAAATGGAGCCTGTATTGCTCATGTATCCGTGCATCATTTTAACCTCTAGTTTTGTACAACCATCTTGTGGTTGTGTTTTGACACATCTTGTTATTTTTGAACCCTAGGCCTTTGTGTTTTTAGAAATCAAGACGTACATTTTATAGCCTGTGGTGTCACTCAAGAGCCTGTCAATGAATAAATCACTCTTGAAAAGCCTTGTTGATTTGTGATGTCAAAAGACAGCTCTAGTGTATATGCTTACACTGTTTATAAACATAACTTCTTATTATGCTCCTAGCTTGAAACAGATTGGTGGTTGGTAAGTGAAGACTGTTAGGAATGGAGACAATGAATCTTCAGTTTAATAGAGTGAACACACATTGGTAAAGATAAGGACTCGGATTTGGATACTAGCAGGCCAGAATCAGGTATGAGACACAAGATTAGCAGCTTGATTATATTGATGTCAATAACCTCCTTAACCTGATATGATTGACTGATATGATATGATATGATTGACATGGTCAATTGATGCTATCTAGAATACATATATAGAATAGGTATAATATGTTACCAATTATAAACTAATAAGAGCTGAATTTGGATTAATTCTTATGCAATAATTTACATAACAAGGCTTTCCCAAAGCATTTATTGCAAATTATCACAACTAGTAATGCATTTATTAGACATTTTCACATAACAGATCAGCAAATATGAACCAATTGCAAGTGTTGATGAATAAAGTCTAATTTCTAGTGAATAAACCATTTACAAGGGTCTAAATTGGGGTTTATTGAACAAAGAACATGACCCTAATTAACCCATAATATATGTTCCTTAAAATAGTGTCATTATTATTATTATTATTATTATTATTATTATTATTATTACTACTACCACTACTACTACTACTAATAATAATAAGCAACACAGAAATACATGTCTGAACTCCTACTATACTAGGTCCAAAACTATAATCTACTCAAACTGTAGATGTTAAAGAATTTATATAGAACAGCTTTACCCTAACAGCAATTTATTTTAAATCCCTAGTCAGTAAGTAAACTCAGAGCTCAGTACTGGGCCTGGGGCTGCTGTGCTTCTGCACTGTGTCCAAAAACAGCTCTCTACTCACTATTACCTACACTGCAGAATCAGGAGCACAGATAACAAAATCTGTGACTGAAATAACGACCCTAACAAAAAGTGAGACTCTTTTCCCAGCTCAAACTTCCGATGCCTCTTGTAGACATCATTCTGCCTGCTTCTTATTACCTTTATTGTTATTATTAGTTAGTATTGTTACAAGTAGAGTACTGCGGTCCAGACTTTCTTGTTGACAAGAAGCCCATTTCTGCACCAATTTCATGGAGTGAACAAGTGAGTATCAGGCATTCCTAACCCAGGGCAGAAGCCTGCACAACTCTTAGCTAGTCCCCGCAGTAGCTCCAAATGACAGCAAGGTCCAGTTCCTAAACCCGTCCTGCTAGCCTCTTTCCTACTATCTCAGTTATAGAGTCACTGTATTCACATAACCCCTTCATGAAACATGTGATGTGAATTGAACTCCTGTAGTCAGCATCATTATCCTCATGCCTAATGATGAAATAGTTCCTCAGAGGTCTAAAGCAACTAGCATGATGGTGTAGTCATCTGAGACTGGGATGTGTGCAACAAGGAAGAAAGACAAGACCATATACAGTATTGTGGAACAGATAATAGTTCAGTGGTACCTGCACATATGTGTTGTGGGACCTCAGCCCACATACAAGGAACAAGGAATATTGGATACCAGGATGTCTTTAAGGAGAACAGCCAGCACTGTAAATGCACATCATCAGTAATCAGATTGCGTAACACCAAGACTCGCCAGTTAGAAATCTGCTTAATGGTTTCCGTTCTTCACCTCTATCTCATTTCTCCATTTCGAACTCCTATATTTCTCTGTATACTGGTTTTCAACTTATTGCCTGGATCATGTTTGGCTTTTGGATCAAGGATTTTAATAAAGATGTTCAATGTGCCTCATTTATTGAATGAATAAATGAATGTCAAGCTGTCCAGATCAGCTCAGACCTAACATGCTATAACCACATAACCTACATAACCAAGAAAGTTCCACGATCATGCAATGATGTTTTAATAAATTTGACCTTGAACATGAATTTATTTGTGAATTTATCAAATTTATCTTCCAGCTCAATGCAAGCTTTACCTTGATGAAGTTTTGTTCACGTCACTAAATCAGCTGTGCCATGGTAATTTAAGAGTGACTGACATTTATGTATGTACAATGATTGAACATGCACACTTGAGTACAAAGAAAAATCAGTGTTACTGAAACATTTGTAAATATGGCAGGGATTTTTAGTTTGTATCATATCAGCACCGGATTCGGCCATGGACTCTGATTCCCAGAATCCACCACAGCAACATGGCCGATCTGGACTCCATTTACCATCACCCACAGCCGCTATCCCATTCATTTTCACATTCACCTAAGAACAAAATTCTTCTTAACTTCCATTTTCTTCTTATTTTCTAAAAATTATCGTAATAACTTCTTAAAGTTAGAATAACTGCCAACTTCTTGTAGATCCCCAAAGGGTAAGATTTTTAATGAATTTATTGAATCGTTTCAAATATTAAACATCACAAAATGATAAAACTTGTAAAATATAGAATAAATACTGTATAAAAACTACAATATTTGACTTAAATAAACTAGCATACTTGGCTTATTGGTTTCCACTTTCCAGCAATTCAATTCTCATATGTTGTTGTTAAATGAACACATCGTTGTAGCTATTAGGCTCCTGTCATTTTATTCCTGAGGGGAAAAAAAAGATGTTTTTAAGAAAATATTTGAGAACTTCTTAAGAATTTTTCAAGAACTGCACTTAGGAACAATCTTACGAATTTCTTAGAATTTATCTAAAAGACTTTCTTAACTACTTTCTTAAGAAGATTTTTGTGAATCTCATCTCTGGACTCATCAAGCACATACAATCAATGCAAAGTCTTGCTCTGAGTTTACTCACAACAATACCAAGCCTTTATATTTTGTGCATCCTGTGGTTTTGATCCTTTTCTGGCTTTGTGATTTTTTAAAATTCTGGTTTTGCCCTTGGAAGTCTGTTTGTTGATCACCTGACCCAAGTCTGTTAATTTATTATTATTTTTTAAGTCTGTTTTTGGTTATCACCTTAGATTCGTTCACCTTTTGCAATAAAGCCTACTTGCACTTGCCATCTTCTCTGCTGCCTGACAGTTTGGTTTGGACTATGAAATAAATTGACTAAAAGATTGATAAATGAAGCCCAGTGACCGTATCCATTGCAGTCTTTTCCATTACAGTTGCAGTAGTTTCTGTACAGCACAAAGTCGAAGCTGTGCTACTTCCTGACAATATCTCCTCTCTCCAGGGCATAGCTTAATGGCCCCCCGTGTTCGCTAGTCATAGATTCTCTCTACTGAACACTCTTTATTAGAAATGTTGGAACATGGGAGGCATTTCCTGCCATATTTTTCCTCTTTCGTGTAGTCTTTTGCCAGTCTCAGAATGTAAGCAAGGAGTTATGATGAAAGCGACATATCTTTGCAAGGGCGTCAAGCATTTCCAAATATTTGTGGTGGCCCGATATGATAATGAAGGCTTTCTTCCATTTGTCACCCTCCCAAATTCTGGATCAGACTGTGTTATTGCATGTCCAGTTTCTTTTAAACTTGAGGCCCTTTCATCCATCTTGTTATTGAGGCCAGAGGCATAGGGTCTCTAATCAATGCAGGGTCACAAACCGCTATGCAGTCCTCTACAAAGTAAGAACTGCTGATGCCTTAGAGATGGGTAGTCTTAATGCCTCTAAGAATGTGAAAAAGAAGTTGAAATAGTTCCTGATAGAAGGTTGAAGTCTTATGGTCTTATGGAATATCTCCATAAGTGTGCCTCTGGTACATCTCAATGGATGTGGATAGGCCTAGGAGTTGTCAGTGCATGTAAATAGATATTGGGATATTATTTTTAGCCTTTTAGCATATTCACCATCCCAGTGTTTCGTCTGGGTCCAGAGCAGCCCAACTAATTTCAGGAGGAGTCTAGGAAGCACTAGGCAGTCTCTTGTCCAGCACTAGGCAGGGTGTATTCCAGCTTACGCCCAGGATTCCTGAGATAAATCCACTGCAAAAGTGGGTAATGAAAATAAATAAATGAATGAATCATTGTCCAAAATGGCAGGTCAAAAAAAAAATAAATAAATCAACAAAACTAATAAATACAAAACACAGACACAGCACATACTCATTCTACATTCATCAAATATCAGCAAAATACATAAAAATCTTGGAACTGAACATTTTAAAGTTTCAGGCTTTTAATTGGGTGCACCATTGAGCCACAGGTGATCAGTATTCTGACAGGGGTTGCAACAGACAATTACAATATGGTGTGGGATTTCCGAGAGCACTCAATATTCTCCACTACTGTTTTGGACATGACTACAAACTACAAACTGTCTCCCAAAACACTGTGCTATAGAGTGAATAAGCAACATGGTCTGATGATAGCCTGAATTGAACTAGAAGTTCAATAAATTGTGGTTGGAACTGGGTGTGGTTTCAAACACAGCTGCTCTGGCAGTGGCCTTATTAAAATTTGGCATTTTAGGTTCTTTTTTACCTTTGAATGACTCTGCCGGTCTGCTCCTTAATCTCCTCTCTCCGAGGCACATTGCTTCAGAGGTCAACCAGAACGCCTTGATAAGGTGGGGATCCAGCACGACCAACCAAGGAGAAAGAAAGAGAGAGAGAATGAGAGAAAAGTCAAAGAGCAAATGGAAATAGAGCGATAGAGAACAGGTGAGAGAGTGGTGTCTCCTGTTTCTATCATTCTGCGTGTATCAGTGCAGTGCAGGAGGCCGGTCAGTGCGGCCCACTGTGGCTACTGCCTGGTTGTGAAGGGCAGATAAGAGCAAGGGGACTTTGTTCGAGAGACAGGAAGGCTAGACCAAGTCTGCCTTCACTCCACCTACAATGCTGATTTATCCAGAGAGGGACAGGTTTAACGCTTGTTTACGCAGATCCAGACCATCTGTATAGATTTTATGTCAGTTTAACTTATTTTCAACTGTATTTTAAACACCCAATATATCTCATCTTCATTTAATTGATTTTAGCCCTTACCATGTTCTGAGACTAGTAATAAGAGAAGGGAATGGCGCAGGGCCTAAAATCACCATTTAGGTTCAGATTGACAAAAAACAGACACCTTTATTTCACATTGTCTCTGATTTTTAAACACGTTTGCATGTTCATTTTTGAAATCAAGCACATAAAAAGGGCGGCACATGTAGCATTGCCACCTCATAGTTCCAGAGTGTCCAGATCAATCCTGAGCTCGAGTTACTGTTTGTATAGTGTTTTGCATGTTCCCCCCATGTCCGTGTAGGTTTCCTCTGGGTTCTCTGGTTCTAACTCACCTCCCAAAACATAATAATAATAAATTGCCCCTAGCTGTGAATGAGTGTTTCATCCCACATAGTGTGTCTTCCCGCCTCGCTCTCATTGTTCCCGGAATAGGTTCTGGATCCACTGTTACCCTGACCAGGATAAAGTCATACTGAAGCTTGAAGGTTGGAGAAATCTTTTGAAAATGTGACTTTTTTTTTCTATGGATGGCTTGTTTCCATCAAATTTATGCAATTTTCTGCAAAAATCTGTCAGGTACCTCGGTCGGGTTTTGTCTTTTTCAAAAACCGTTGTATTTAACATATATACTCAAGGTTGTGTGCATGTTTTCTCTTGTTCAAATTTTTCTGCCATTTCCGTTAAGGGTGAATGGAGATAATCTGCGCTAAACTCCACTGTTACTGTAAGAAAATCCACAAATTATGTTACAGAAAGTTTTTAATGTGCTGCTGGTACATATCTATTGATATCTATTTACCAAGACCAGCTTAGTTTATGGTAAACCCCTTACTTCTTTACCTGTTGAGAAGACCATATTGATCTTGTTTTGCCCTGCGGTCTGAAAGAAAGGGTAGCCTCAAGGTTAGTGCATGTTTTTCCTGTCAGCTCAGCTGTTCGAGTGACTTTGCTTTGATCCATTTTCTCGCTTTTCCCCCTGAGATGGCAGGATTCAGATGAAGACCCCCCGTGCTGCTCAGCATCCGTTTAAACAGCGTTTGTTCACCACCATATGGTCCACAATGTGGCTCCACCGCACCTTAACACCAGTTGTCAGTGATTAGCAGATTGGGCAGAGGACGGACAGTGTGTGTGTGGCCTGAGTGTGTTGGTGGGGCAGGATTAATCATTACAGTGCATCTGCGCTAGCAGCAGAAGCGTGGCATGATGCCTAACCGCTGCCCTCGTTTTCCGCTCTGGTGGCTGCGTAATGACATGCCCTTTAACTTCACATCCTGTGCGATGATCGTGCTTAATCGTGACCTGGACCCGGCGACATGACGAAAAGACGCCACTAAATGGAGAAAAAAAAATAAAAATACAGAGAAACAAAGTAAAGGTCACTCCACTCCACCGCCATGCACTCCATTCTATATGAATATGGAAATATGAAACTTTTGTATTGCAGAACTGTCAAAACTGAAGCATAAATTTAAATAAGCTGGCTTTTCTAAGTTAGAAGCCAAATGCAGATCAAAGTGTTCGCTGACAACAGATGCAACAGGGGAAAACAGGAACAATGGGGGAAAACCAGGATAATGGGGGGAAAACCCATAAGCAATTCAAAATCCATAAATCCATAAATCAGAGAATAAAGTGGGCGGGGGGGAGACTTGGCAATGGTAGACATAATCAACACCTCATTATCTATCTAAGCCTATCATCTCAGGTGCTCTAATTGCAACGGGGCAAGTAAGACATTCATGTGTACCCACTGATCATTTGCAGTCTAATTTCATCTGTACCATGTTTGCCAAATCTGTCAAAATCTACGCAATGTCACTTCAGGACCATCCTACAGCCACATTAAACACATACAATTAATTAAACTGTCAGACGGTCAGATTTGTTGATAAACCAAAAAGCTATCTCATCTGGGTGCATGGCATTTTGTGTAGCTTGTGCTCAGCTAATCACACATCATTTGCTTTCAACCACACATCTCACAAACTGCACACAGCCACATAAAAGAAACAAGAGGAATGTAAAAACACAAATAAAACGTGAGTTGCATTTACACATTGTGTAGCGAGAGAGTGGCGCATGCTGTTAGTGTTTGAGGATTTAAAAAATAAGTTCCTCACACACACAGCTCTACAGCAAACAGGGCTATAAACTTAAATACAGTGAAAACACAGTGAAGAAATATAGTGTCCCCATACTGTAGCGGTACGTATATTTCTAGAACATGACTAGCAGACACGAGTTTCAAGCTTATGTCCGGAGATTTGTTTGTGTGCTTTCTGACCCTTTTGTGTTTTCAACAGCTTTAATACATCAACTACCGCAAATAGTACAATGAGGTTTCTTTTACCGATAAAGCCTTACAGCTTAATATACTCTGTAAACCTCAAAATAATATAATAAGAATCATGTAATTTCCTTAAATAGTTATTTCATCAAAGAACTAAAATTGTTTTGTATTATTACATATTGATTACACGCGAATGAGAAGTCCAATTCACTGACAAAAATAGCCCACATTCATACAACAACAAGCTGAGCTTATGTTAAAAAACAACATGGGTGTGTATGAGAGGGGACCACCTTGCTCATCTTGCTGTTTTATTCACATTTTATAATTATTTAATATATATTTATAATTAATATAATGTCAGCCACGTAAGGAATAACACGCAATGGCCTGTGCTGAAACTGAGGTGGTGTAATTCATGCAACGTGGATCATCTTTGTGTAATAGCATATTACACAATTACGCTAGCAATCTGCCAATGATTATTATTTTTAATTTATTAATCAACGACGCATCACAATTTGTAACAGTGGTTATGTTTAATGTTATGGAATGTCTGCAAGACAAGTAATTTCCTGCTATCACTTACGTTATAGCAGCTATTTCCCTTACCAGCCTCACCTACTGTATATTCTCCAAAAATACAATATACAGTAAACATCTTTTGTTGAGGCTGCATGATGTAGCTTTATTTACATCGATTATCTATAGATAACATATTTCTGTAAAGAAGCAAAATAACTTTTTTTTTTTTTTCTATTTTCTCACACAGTCACTTCTATTTACTCATAAGCATGGGCATCTGCAGTTTACTGACTGGACTTGTCATGTTTCACTTTGCTGATGACCCCATTTCCATAAAAGTTGGGATTTTTTCTACAATGCAATAAAAGCAAAAATTTGTGATTTGTCAAGTCTCTTGAAACTTTAAATAACTAACAAAAGTACAAAGAAAAGATATTCAATGTTTTCACTGACCAACTTAATTGTATTTTGTAAATATAAACAAATTTAGAATTTGATGCCTTCAACACACTCAAAAAAAAAGTTGGGACAGAGGCAACATAAGACTGAATAAAATAGAATAGAATAGAATAGAACATTCAAGTAACACCATTTTGGAGGATCTGGTTAATTGGTAACATGGATTGGGCATAAAATCAGGATTGGACATAAAAGGAGCATCCACCAAAAGCTCAGTCTTTGCAACAATGGGAGATTGCAAATAATTTAGGTCTTTCACCATCTACAGTGCATAATATTGCAAAAAGATTCAGGGAATCTGGAGAAATCTCATTTTATGGAAATGGGGTTGTACATGACTTCAGGGGAAATATGTCTGTATGATCTAAAAATCTAATAACTCACAATGAAAACTGTAAAAGTTTACTATGAGTGTAAAAGTTTAGGTGGAGTTGCTGAATGATCAGCTGCTGTAAAACCCATCAGGACATCATTAGATGGCTGTTGGATTTCAAATTTCCTAACATTTCTTCAGTGTGTTTCAGTGGGAACGTTTCAGACTTTAATCTGAAATATGATATATATATATATATATATATATATATATATATATATATATATATATATATATATATATATATATATATATATATATAATAGAACATTCAAGTAACACCATTTTGGAGGATCTGGTTAATTGGTAACATGGATTGGGCATAAAATATAAAAATATATAAATATATAATATATAAAATATAATTTTATGAATTATATATATATATATATAAAATTCCAAAAAATAAATCAACATTAAGTTTGAACAGAATCAATGGAAATGCTTTATACTCTTCTCATCATAGAAATGAAGGTAATGAAAAGAAGAAGAAGAAGAAGAAGAAGAAGAAAAATGAAGGAAATGAAAAGAAGTAGAAGAAGAAGAAGAAGAAGAACAACAACAACAACAACAGAAGGAGGAGAAGTGTGAGAAATAATTACAGCAACAGGAAACAAGTTTCTTACTAATTTAATAAAAAAAATTAAGTTCAATACTGAAACAAAATCACTAAACGTCCTTTGCGCCTCAGTCCAAAAGTCCAGAGTACACCATTTAACCGAGTCCAGAACAGAACATATATCATCCACAGCTACAGTTCAGCCTTTCAGTCCTTCACAAATAAGAAGGTCCAAGGCCTCCAATGTGTTATTTCATACCAGCAGTAAGTACATAAGTACAATATAGCAGCTGAAGAAATGTCATTTCTGCATGACCAGACATTACAATCTGGCATCCCTGTAGAGAAACCTTCACAAAATGGATGTTTTGACAAATCTGGCCTTTTTTCCCTACTAAAAATCAGAATCTGCAACGGAACCTTTCAAATTCAATAGCTTTGAGAGTATTACTAAGTTATAGTGGCCTGAGTTTCTTTACGCATTTTGCTTGAATCTAGCTGCATTAATTCAGAGAAGATGACTTTTCTGGCCTGTAATTCTCTGAGTATTTGTCCTTGGGCAATTGCTGTAGTAAATCACACACTGGGGAAAATTGACTAAAGATAAATTGAACAGTGAAGGTCATCGAGGCTGTGAGAGTCGCAGCTTTTTCTGAGACACATCGCATTCCTCCACTCTAGAGAAGCTGTATCGATGATGAATTACTTATTATTATTGACAATTAAATCTGGACAGGGCTTTGAAATTTCAAATCAAAGCCAAGAAAAGAGCAAAAGAAGGTCATTCACTTCTAAGCTCTGGCTTTGGGACTTGTTTTAAGCTTTGAAACTAAACATTTACAATTTAATATTCTGACTGCACACATAATTATCCTAATATGTATACAAGATTCAGTAACACTGTTTATTGAGGGCTGCATTTTAATGATCTACGATGCTGTTCTGTGATCTAGTCACTGTTAACATTAGTTTAGCAATACTTAATCATTTATATTCTCACTAACTCTCAGCATTAGGGGTTGCATAACTATTTGTTTTTACTAGCAACCAGTAATTAAAAAAAAGTTGTCAGGTAGTCATCTTTTCCATAATTAAAGCAAAACAACTTATAGAAGACATCACTTTAAGACTTTTTTTTTTTAGCAGTGGACTTAAACATTGATAACAGCAAAGAGCGTGTCAAACCGTACTTCAATTAATAGCAATACACAGGCTGCACAGGCTGCAAATAACATTTCCAACTTCAGTGATTCTTTAGGCTACACTGTTAACAACATTTACGTTTACATTTATGACATTTGGCAGATGCCCTTTTCCAGAGCTACTTACAGAAGTGCTTTGAAGTCTCTATCAATAAATACATTCTCATACTGGTTCACTAGGTCACAGACTAAGGATACTATCAGTCCAAAATATTCTGTTGGGAGGTAATGTAGTAAGAAAAGCACACAGCCAACATGAGATTTTTTAAATAAAGTGCTAATTTAAAATACTTCATGATGAGGTAGGTCTTTAGTCATCGTTTGAAGACTGCTAGTGACTCAGCTGTTTGGACATCTAGGGGAAGTTTATTCCACCACCTAGTTGCCAAAACAGAGAGGTGTCTTGATGCATGCCTTCCTTGTACCCTGAGAGATGGTGTGTCCAGTCGAGCAGTGCTAAAGGATCGAAGGGAGTGTGTGGGGTGTGATAAGTGCTTTAGGGTAAGTGGGTGCTGGTCCGATTTTGTCTTTGTAGGCAAGCATCAGTGTTTTAAATTTGATGCGGACAGCTGCAGGAACCCAGTGGAAGGAGTGTAGCAATGGGGTGGTGTGGGAGAACTTAGGAAGGTTGAAAACAAGTCACGCAGCTCCATTCTGGATCAGTTGCAGAGGTCAAATGGTGCTCAGAGGCAGACGTGCCACGAGCGAGTTGCAGTAATCCAGTCTCAAAATGACAAGGGACTGAACAAGCACCTGAGTACCTGTGTGGATAGAAATGGATGAATGTTGTAAAGGAAACCCACCACCATGTTCAACTTAGGCCTTAGTAACATGCAAAAACAAGTCTGGCTTGGCCTCAACTACCTGAGTGGGATTAGAGAGTGACATGTGAGTGGCAGTGAATGTGCTTTTTCACACAGCACTGGTAACAACAGAATTTACTATGCTACAGTGTAAGGACTTTTATTTAGATTTAAAGGATAACAAAAATAACTGCAGGAGGAATTCCTATGGGAGCTGGTATGGGATTAAAAAAAAAACAGTCTTGCACACCTCTACACTTCATGCAAAGTGATATCACAGTAAAGAAATTGTTATAGTAAAAGGGGAAAAAACACTTGCAGTTGACTGCAAAATTGGTTACATCTAACATATAGTCTACTTTGTCTAATATCTGCCTGCATTTCTTTATTGCCTACCTCACTAGTCACCACTGTGGGGAGCTGTCGATTAGTTAATTTATTAGTCGACTTGTCTGTGTAACTCCTTCACTACTCAATGCTGGTTAACACACTCCTAAGGATTGCCCATATAAAGATGTATCACTGGGACTTACCAATACCTATCCATTAGGCTTATTTATGATCTATAGGTACATATTGTCATGACTGATGGATAGACTGATGAAGGTTCTGATTTATGTTTAGTTAGAAGCAATCAAAGTAGACAAACCAAAGACCCTGGGCAATTATTAAAAGAATGTTCAAACATTCTTTTAATAATTCACAGATAATGAGTTCTGGAGGTGTTTCTGAGCCCACGCAGTGATTTCTATTACAGAATCATGCCCGTTTTTAATGCAGTACCGCCTGAGGGCACGAAGATCACGGGCATCCAATATTGATTTTCACCCTTGTCCCTTGCGCACAGAGATTTCTCCAGATTCTCTGAATCTTTTGATGATATTATGTACTGTAGATGAAGAGATATTCAAAGTCTTCGCAATTTTACATTGAGGAACATTATTCTGAAATTGTTCCACAATTTGTGGATGCAGTTTTTCGCAGATTGGTGAACCTCTGCCCATCTTTACTTCTGAGAGACTCTGCCTCTCTAAGATACTATTTATACCGAATCATGCTACTGACCTGTTGCCAATTAACCTAATTAGTTGCAAAATGTTCCTCCAGCTGTTTCTTTTTAGTAACACTTACTTTTCCAGCCTTTTGTTGCCCCCCGTCCCAACTTTTTTGAGACGTGTTGCGGCCAGCAAATTCAAAATTACCCTTTTTTTTCCCCCTAAAATGGTACATTTTCTCAGTTTAAACATTTGATATGTTTTCTATGTTCTATTGTGAATAACATATGGGTTTATGAGATTTGCAAATCACTGCATTCTGTTTTTGTTTACATTTTACATGGTGTCCCAACTTTTTTGGAATTTGGGTTATATTTGGAGATAAATAAATAAATAAATAAAATCCTGAGGTAGGTCTCTAAGGGTGTCAGCTAATTATGATTAACAATTTTATTTTTTAAAGTACTTTTAACAATAGACAGTGTGACAAAGCAGTTGTCTGGAAATCTGGATGTAGATTTAGATTCCAAATGAGCAAGCCAGGGGCAACAGTGGCAAGGAACAACTCCCTGAGACAGGAGGAAGAAGCCTTGAGAGGAATCAGACTCAAAAGGGAACCCATCCTTTTCTGGGTGACACTGGATAGTGGGATTACAAATCATTACAGTAAGAGTAAAGTCAAACAGTGTAAGTGTTTTGAAAGGAGGTTCAGTATGAGCAGATGGAATGAGCACAGGACAGTTCTTGGTATCCAGGTGAGGTCATCCACTGGAGCAAGGAAGAGATAAATTGATTTTGGGAAGTGCAAATCTCTAGAGATCCATGTGGGACCAAACAGCAGCAGAAGGTGAGTCAGAAGTGCAGAAGTAAGTTATCAGGATCAATCAGACAGATCCAGAGGACAAGAGGAACCACAGCAGTAGATGTAATAATTTGTTACTGCCATCATGAGTTTCTTAAGCTATGGGCTACATTTTGGCAGGGAACCCTGGCATTCAAATAGAACAGGACCAACCCTCTCATAGAAGCCATCAATTTCAACTATGAATGGCAGACTGGAGTTAAAAGGTGCTGTGGATGGGTGCTGTGGTAAATGCAGGAAATCTCTGACTGGCCTGAGTGTTCAAAACAAGTTTCATTCTTCCTTTTATCAGTCATGTGCAAATTAGTGATGCCTTAATAACCTTAAGAGCTTTCTTGACATGTTTGGGGCACTGGCTGGTTTATGATAGCCTGGTCCTTGCCATCATCCATGACAACACCCTCCTTACTTAAAATGTATCTCAGGAAAGTTAATTGGGTTGCACGAACCTCACATTTTCAGCCTTAACAAGAAGGCTGCTAGCCATCTCCCTGTGCAGGCAAGGTGGACATGTTGTTCCAGAGAATTAGAGTATATCAGTATGTCATCAATATGTAATAAACTTGACAAGCATGTCTTGTGAAAATGGTTGCTGACTTTAACTTCTCTTAGGCAGAGGGTCTAAGTGGTATAGGTACTTGATGGTGATTTAATTGAGGCCATAATAGTCACTGCAGGGATGAAGACCTGCTGATGGAGGTGATGTGGATGTGATGGATTTTTAATTTACAAACTGTTGATAGAAAATACACTGTACTAGACATATAAATATGTGTGTTCAGTTGCATTCAAACTTTTTCAGATAAATCTTCTTGTTTTTATTCAAAACAAATGCAGATTATATACAATGGCTGCTCTCTGAAACATTTCAAATCAGTGTGTTTGTGTTTAGTTGAACTCAGTGTAAAGGAAAACAGTAATTAGAATTGACTTTTTGGGCCTAGTCATTTTAACACTAGTTTTGTTCTTCAATGCTTTTGGGAAACAAAACTCAGTCTGTGGGGTATGTGTGAATGTGTGAGACAAAAAGGTAATTGTGGCATTTCTGCTATTGTTGAAAGAAAGCTGAAAGCTGAGTCTTCAGTTGACTACAGTGTGTCTGAAGGGTAACTATTATTTACACTGGCACTGCACCACATGGTGGTGTAGCATTAAGTTCCATAAATGCTCCAAATGGCCGCAGGATATCTGTGGCAGCCATCTTGCATATGCATAGATAAACGTTCAAGTTAACTTAATTGTCTTTCATCCACATACAAAGTATACAGGTGAATGAAATATCGTTTCTCTCGGACCAAGGTGCTAAAAAAACAAAGAAAGAAACCACAATCAATATGTAATAATCTTACCAAGCATGTCTCAGGACAAACACCTGAACTATGAAGGGGGCACTGACAAGGCCAAATAGCCTCAATACTCCATTAAAGCAGGTTTATTCAACAGAGGTGTGTGGGATGAAATAGACCATTGGAACTTTTATAAAGGCCTGCATGATCTGCCAGTGATTAGTAATAATAATGTAGAATAGAGTCGAAAATGTACAACAATAGCACTAATGTAGTGTACATACTCAAATACGGATCATGGGTTATTGGTAATAAATACTGATGCAGATAGAAAGGAGCATATGGTTGTAACGAATCATCATTACTAGCATTATTCTTTTCCACCAGAATAATGTAATGGATCAACTTTAAACATGAAAAATGAAACAGAAGCGCACGCTTGGATTCAATGCACCTTTTTAAAGGAGACGAGATTTAAAGCGTGCCCGCATTATCTACCAGAATGTGTAGTAACTCGGATGAATCTGCAACGTTTAAAAATATTCTCCACCAGTTACAATTCATATAACAAATTAAAAGATGTTTAACACATTTAAATGTATTCTCCAATTTATATAAGGAATTAGCTCTAATGGCGTGAAATATATCTATATATCTAATCAACGTGTTTTGTGACCAGTTATAAATATACATCAGCCATGAAAGGGAATTCATGTATGTGCACATATACATATAGATAATTAACTACAATGGATTATAATTAATTATAACTATGTATGTGGTCTAGATCAGCTTTTAGGATTAGCTGTAGTCTAGTTTAGAATTATGAACTCTAAAGAGGGAGTTTATCCTTCTGGCCAGGAAGGAAATCTCCATTTCCAGAGTGGGTAGCCGAGATCTGTAGCGTTTAAGGGACTCATCACGTGACCAAAACAGAGACAATCAAGCGTGGGATAATAGATTTTAATAACTAGATGTAACTATGGATACACACAACTAACTCTAAGCAAAACATACATATGTACATCTATATACAAGGAAAGAAAAGGTATAGAGAGAAAGTAGTGAAATAAAAGGGAATGGCAGATAAAAACACAACTAATTAGCCTTTTTAAAAACCAGCAACGAACTTAAATCTCCTGTAAACAGGGGTACAATCTTAAATGCAGATATAGATCCATTAACTATACTTGCATGGCTTCGGTTTGAAAGTTCGCGAGAGGTTGTGTAGAGTTCGCTGGTTCGTCATGCCATTTGAAAAGGCGTGGGCCGTGAGGCGGTTGCATCTTTTGTCTGGGAGAGAGAGATCCTGGCTTCCTCTTCCCAGGGCACGTGGCCCCGGGGGAGAGAAACCGGAAAGAGTGTAGAAGTGAAGTTGAAGAGTGTGAGTGAAGAGAGACTGAAGAGGTTTCAAAGCGTGGTGTTGTTTTAAAGACAACACCAACACACACGCCTCTTTGGGCTATGGGCCAATCAGGAAGTTGGATTTGTTGGTGGGATGAACTCTCTTTGTCTGGTCTCAGACCCGAATTTGCATGTCCAGGGAGGAGCCGGTTTATACCGTATTACGCGTGAAATTAAGAGAAAGCATGAAATAATGTATCCCATTGCAATATGATATGCATAATCAATCAGGGTATCTCGAGACGATTAACTACATACCAAATTCGACGGACTTATAAAGAATAGTACAAGTAAAACATGGTATCAGACATTTAAAATAATATCCTAAGTTAAGCTATCTAAAATCATTATAGTTACGTTACATAAACACACAATATATGTAAACAAGATAACATCACACTATTTGGACATTGAATAATTACATATAATTACACGTTACATTGAAAAGATATTCTCCCATTGTGTGTGTGTGCTTTGTGTGTGTGTGTGTGTGTGTGTGTGTGTGTGTGTGTGTGTGTGTGTGTGTGTCTGAAGAGGGGGGGTCGTGTCGCATTCCGATAGCATCTGGACAACAGGTTAGATAAGGATTCATGGCTCAAAGATACAGAAACTTCTTTGCTAGATCCAGGCTGATTCAGAAATCAGTTTGATACGTTCAGATGTTACATGGTTAATTAGTAACAATTCTCTATCCAGGGATGCCAAGGTTGATAAAAAGAAAATCCTAGCAGGCAGAGAGGAAAAAAAGAAACAAAAAGCAGAAAATTACCACAAAACCCTGAGGGATGTTAATTGTACTTATCCTGCATCTCATGTTGTATTTTGGTGGCCATTTACTTCTTTTGTGTTGTCTTTTTTTATTATTATTTTTTTAAGGCAAGTATTATCAAGGCAACTCAAGACCAAAGAATTCATTTTTTATAATGTGTGATTTTTGTCTGCGACAGCAAAATCAGGCTGAAAATTGTACAGTGTACAGTACTGGCATGAGACACTGACTCATGAGGCAACGAGATCTTGAGGTCATTTCCATTTCAGACTCACCTCTAGACTGGAGAAAGTGCACTTGATGCGAGTTTTGAATGTAGCCACAGTGAAGTACAGCCATAGAAGCTTTTTGCCCACTCACTACTGTAACTGGGGTAAACAGGAATATATTTTTCTTAGACCTTCATTCTAGTTGTCTTATATCTGGTATTATGGATGGGAGACAACCTTTCAGACTGAAGACTGAAAGACAGACCATTACCTTGTTACACACAAAATGATTCAGCCTAGAGATTTCTTGTACATTCACATAATTCATTGTAATCAACATTGAGCTGGGTGTTCACACAATGTTCTTTTCTCTCACGGACATGGACATATGGTTGGAATTTGTTGCAAGCTTGCGTAGAGTTTGTGTACTTTTACTCCATGAAGATGCCACATTTACTAACATAAAGTGCTCATTCAGTCATAGTACGAAGTTCCTTTTGACGGCTAAAATGAATTAACTGCTGCTGACCTTGTACAGAGAATGGAGGAGAGAAAAGGCTGAGATATATTGCTCTCGCTACTCCATTAAAGCAGGTTTATTCAATAGAGGTGTGTGGGATGAAATAGACCATTGGAACTTTTATAAAGGCCTGCATGATCTGCCAGTGATTAGTAATAATAATGTAAAATAGAGTCTAAAATGTACAGCAATAGAACTAATGTAGTGTACATACTCAAATACAGATCATGGGTCATTGGTAATAAATCTTGATGCAGATAGAAATGAGCATATGGTTAATTAGTAATAATTAACTATCCAGAGATGCCAAGGTTGATAACAAGAAGATCCTAGCAGGCAGAGAGAAACAAACAAAAACAAACAAACAAACAAAAATCAGAAAATTACCACAAAACCCTGAGGTATGTTAATTGTACTTATCCTGCATCTCATGTTGTATTTTGGTGGCCATTTCTTTCTTTTTTGTTAGTGTCTTTTTTAAAAATCACTTTTTAAAATTTTACTAATTCAGTTTAAGTCTTACAGTCCCACCACTTAAACACTGCACACTAATGACTGCTCACTTAAATTAAAGCACAGAAATGTACCAAAATAGATAACGGTTTGAGGTTGGAGGTTCGATTCCCGCCTCCACCCTGGAGGTTGCATGTTCTCCCTATGCTTCAGGGGTTTACTCTGGGTACTCCGGTTTCCTCCCCCAGTCCCAAGTCATGCGCTGTAGGTTGATTGGCATCTCTAAATTGTCCATAGTGTGAATGGGTGTGTGAATGTGTGTGTGATTGTGCCCTGCAATGGGTTGACACCTTGTCCAGGGTGTCCCCCGCCTCGTGCCTCAAGTCTCCTGGCCGCCTCATACCCCAAGTTCCCTGGCCGCCTCTTGCCCCAAGTCCCCTGGCTGCCTTGTGCCCCAGGTCCCCTGGGATAGGTTCCAGGTTCCCTGCGACCTTGTATAGGATAAGCGGTATGGAAAATGGATATGGACGGATGGATATAACTGATTTTTTTTCCTACCCATCAGCTGTATTTTATTGTTGCCTTGTTGGAACACGATATTTTGATGGCCAAGTATTTAGTTTGGGATGTCCCAAATACTCGGCCATATACTTCGGGAGTTCCTGCAGGCTGTAAACATGTCCTGAGGCGACATATCTGTTCAGTTGGTGAGTGCTCCACAACAAAGTGACAGAGAAAATTCGAATTCCATATGTGGATAGACAATTTCTTACTTTTAAAGATGAAGTGCAGCTTTTGTTGATATCATCCCTATTATCTTCATAGGAAAGCTATTTTTGCACAGTAATCAGAATGTAGACATCGGTGTCTACACCACTAGGGGGCCTGGGCTTATTTTGGACTTTTGTGGAATCAAATGCAACAGCACCACCAATGACTGTAAGCAAAATACACAGAATGGTATAAGAGAATCAGCTGGGGACAGTTTCTTTCTTAGATTCATGCAGCTTATCAGAGACCATCGTGTCAGGTCAAGCAACCCCCTCAAATTTCATCTCATTTCAACTCATATTATTATTATTAGTATGCCCCAGATGAGACCTTGTCATATAATACATTGTTCAACCAATTCAACAGTTTCGTTGTTGAGCTTTCGACAGACATACGATTTTAGCCTCACTTCTAAGATCCCCACCAAACATCACTGCATCACTGATTGTCATTATGCATATTGCACAACAAAATGAAGTAGTGACTCCTTCAGTGCTATATTACAAACTTAAAATGAAAGAAACACTTAAAATGTCATTTGAAGTGTGAGTGAAGATGAGAGTAAAAAAAAGCAAAACTTAACAAACACAATGAGGAAATACTACCATAATAAAGTAGTGTAAATGTATGTAGTCTAAATGTAAGGTGCAGAAAGCAATTGTGTAATGTAAATAGTGCAAAGATATGTAGTATGTCCTGTTACAATAGGTGCTGGTATAAGCTGAGCTAACAGAGCTTTGTATGGAATACATACAGTTAATCCATTTAAAAGGGAAGAAATTAAAATGGAAAATTCAGTGCTTGCTATTTGGAAACTTAAATATCAGGGGAAATTTTAAAAAGAGACAACAATATTTATCTTTAACAAATATGGATGTAGATTTAGGGAAAGTATAAGTTATCCCAGATTAAAACTAACAATATCCAAATGACTAAAACTGTTATGTAATTTTGACAGAAGACACATGCCTGCATGTTATGAAAGTAAACTTGCCGAAAAGGTTTATACTTGGCCAGTATTTGCTTTTCGTTTTTATTTCCGCATGTGCTGATAGAAAAGATTGAGAGCACTTCCTGGATTGTCTTTATACTGAAGAAAAAGTGTGAAACCTCTTTTCATACAAGATATCTTCACCAACATGTCACTTCAGATGGGATATACTGTATATTTCCTGGGGTTATTTTCCCCTGTCATTATATAGAAGGTAAAATACAGCTTCATTTTTCCTGATGCATGCATAAAATGAGACTAAACTCCCACAGATAATTACATCACCCCACATCCCCATATATAACTAATTCTTCAGTAGGGCTTAAGACTAAAACTAAACCACATTTCGCTGTCAGAATGAACGCTGGGGTGTATCCGTGTCACTGTTTCTATAGTTCTTCACTGAGGTATCAGTCCGTGTAAGAGTTGCTACACAAACAAACAGTGTCACTTGCAATTACGCTTCTATTTCAGAAGCAAACAAAGGCATAATTTGTGTTCGGTCATAATGACAGTCTCAGTAATGACTAGTAATTAACACTGCAATATCGTTAACGCAAGCTTTGTTTTTGCTAAGTGTTGCAACACCAATTCTCCCCCTGTACTGTGCTTTTTATTGTATTATTATTCTTTGAATGGCATGTAGAATGGGGCTCGGTCTGATACATTTTCCTACTACACACACACACACACACACACACACACACACACACACACACACACACACACACACACACACACTGCAGTGCAGGTTCATTTAGCCTGCTGAAAAATGAAAAGACATCAAATGAGACAATGCACTGCTAATTGCATATTCGCATTGGCCACTAATTACTGCTGATTGTGCTGGTTGTGTAATTAAGGACACTGTTGGATGCGAACATTAGGATTTGGCAAAGAAACCCCCCCCCCACGCCGCCCCCCATTTTACACCCCCCCCCCCCTCTCTCTCTCTTTGTCCAACACTGAGTGTGTTCAAATGTGTGAGCATTTTTGGAAATGCTTGCGCCAAATAGGATTAAGATTATAAATTGAGATTGAAAATAGTTTTTACTTTTCTTTATTTGCAGAGGAAAATCTTTAGAGGGCTGCCCAAGCAGTTTCTTAAAGCTGCCTAGGAGTAAATGGCGAAAACCTACCACACATTTTTGTGTACAGTATATACTGTATTTTATAGTGTATCATGTAAGAGAGAGCAACACACCCTGTAGCGCTTTATTCCACTTATACCTAAACAAGTTAGTTCACGTTATCACTTACATTATCGCATCTATAAATAGTTACAGCTTTTACCTCTGGGTGTCGCAAAACGTTTCCTCACAGAAAACTTCACCATATCAAAGATTTATTAGTAATCTGCTTATGTGGAACATCTGCTGTTTAACTACTTTAATACAAACCTTGCACCCAGAACTACTGTCAGAACTGCTGTTATAGAAAATAAATCAACACCTTCTGACCATTCAGAATCGAGACTTCAACAGCACTGTGGTATAATATATCATGTACATACAAGTACAGTGCCCTGCACTAATATTGGCACACTTGGTAAATATGAGCAAAGAAGGCCGTAAAAAATGTTCTTTATCGTTTAACCTTTTGATCTTTTGTTTAAAAAAGTTTTATCCAAAAAAACATATATCTTTGTTAAATATAGGTGTGCAACAATTATTGGCACCCTTTTAGTCAATATTTTATGCTACCTCCCTTTGCCAAGATAACAGCTCTGAGTCTTCTCCTATAATGCCTGTTGAGTTTGGAGAATACATGACAAGGGATCTGAGTCAGGGGACTGGGATGGCCAGGGCAGGACCTTGATTTTGTTGTCAGTAAACCATTTTTGTATTGATTTTGATGTACGTTTTGGATCATTGTCCTGCTGGAAGATCCGACCACGGCCCATTTGAAGCTTTCTGGCAGAGGCAGTCAGGTTTTCATTTAATATCTGTTGATATTTGATGGAGTCCATGATGCCATGTATCCTAACAAAATGTTCAGGTCCTCTGGCAGAAAAAACAACCCCAAAACATTAAAGAGCCACCACCATATTTAACCGTGGGCATGAGGTACTTTTCCATATGGCTACCTCTCTGTGTGCTCCAAAACCACCTCTGGTGTTTTGGTTTCATCTGACCTTAGAACCCGATCCCATTTGAAGTTCCAGTAGTGTCTGGCAAACTGATGAGCTCAAGCTGTCAAATAGCAACAGGCGAATTGTTCACTCATTTGTTAACCAATCAGCAGCAAGTACATTTATAAAGGGTTACAACTGATACTCTTGACCAAAATGGATCAAAAATTTATGCTCATGGGCGGAACCAGAGGCAGAAGTACTGTAGAAGAATAAGACTAATAAGTACAAGAAGAATTACTTGACTCAAAGAAATGCTAGACAGAAAGCCCTTGCAACCCCGAGCCCCTTCAACATCCTTACAAGAGTTAGACGTTGGTCATGGTGTTCATGTGGCCTAGTGAATAGGGAGTGTGCTTTAGGACACATTCGCAGTTGAGTAATGATGACAAAACGTTTGCGATGGTGTATTTGTGGCCTGTATAGTGCATGATTTGAGACGTCCACAATGAACTAATGATGGTGAGACAATAATGATGGTGTGAAGGTTATGAACCTATATAGGTACCAGAGTGTGTCATTCTGGACACATCTACAGTGGACTGATGATGGTGTTTCTGTGGCCTATGTAGTGGATAAGGCTTGTGGTTTGGCACACACCCACACTGTACTAATGACCGTGAAATACTGTACTGGCCTGTACTGTGAATAGAATGAACACTTTGGAACATGTCCTCAGCAGATTAATGATGATAAAATGTTTGTGATGGTGTTTATGTAGTCTGTATAGTGAACAAGGTAAGTGATTATGTGAATTGGGACACATCTCCAGTGGACTGATGGTTTGGGACATGTTCACAATGAATTAATGATGTTTAATGATGATTAATGACGTTTATGATGGTATTTATGAGCCTACATACTGAGCAAGGTGTGAAGTTTGGGACACATCTACAGTGGACTGATGATGGTGTTTATTTTGCCTATATAGTGGGAGTATGGATGTAAGGAGTGTGGTTTGGAGCACTAATGACACTGGAACTTTGATGATGTTTAAGTGTTTTTTTTTGTTAACAGGGTGTGTGGGTTGGGGCAAGACAACAATAAATGAATGACAATGAAACGTGTATGAAGGTGTTTATGTGGCCTATATCGTGAATAGAGTATACAATTTGGGACATCCATAGTGGAGCGATGACAGTATGATGTTAGTGATAGGGTTCATGTGGACTATACAGTGAACAGGAAGTGTGCTTTTGGACATGTCCACAGTGGACTAATGATGACAAAACATTTGTGATGGTGTTTATGCACCCTATGTAGTAAACTGTGAGTGTGCTTTGAGATGCATCCACAGGGCGTCAATGATTGTGAGGCATTTGTCGTGGTGTTTTTATGTCTTGTGAACCAAACTGATTACTGAACATGACTCATTCTGTGTCCTAAACAAGTGTACTACATAGTGTTCATGATTCTCCAGGGTAGGGGACAAGAAGAAAGAAGACATAAGACATTTGCAAGCAGATCCAGCTCCGCCCACTCTGGTTCTGCAGTGTTATTACACTGGGATTTAATATCTAAGTGCAGTGGACTTAGTTTGGACCTTCTGCTCGTTTCTCAGAGTTTATTTTTGACGAATGATGAAACAGACATCCGATTCGATCCTAACCACTGTTGTTCCAATGCCCGTCATCAGTAATAGCCCATACTTTTACAGAAAGTGTGATATAAACATTGGATATAGACCTGCCAATGCCAGCCTCCATCCCCCACTCTCTGATTGCATGTTTTCAGGCTTCACTCCGCTTAAAACCTTGACTATCTGCCAAACAGTCACGGATGGACGGATGTGTTATTTGAAATGGGCAACACGCTGACTTGTAAAAGCATTTTTGATGATAGACATTGAAAAATCGTAGCCTAATATATTTTTTAAGCCGTGTGGCCTTATAAAATAAGCAGGAGATGTTTTATCAGCGGCCCACTTCTGCTCTGTCAATTTCTGTTAGGCTGCTTGTCACACATTTTTGGCAGTTTCATCAGAGTTACACACAAGTGTTACATACATCTACCAAACTTTTCGAAGGAAAAATTAGACATGTCATCATTTTTCACTGAATATGTTTTTTTTCTACAGATGGCTGGAAATGTGTGAAAGGCTTGATTTTGCTGACAATCTGTTGATGATCTCTTAATTATCAGAGTGGTTTCCCTCTGTTCCCGTCTGTTTCCCTCGAGTAAAGTCAAGCAGTGACACTTTTCAGACTTTCTACAACTCTTCACATTAACAACCAGTAGATAATAAATTGATATGTCTATTAATGTAGCTCCATCTTTTTTTCCTTTAGTTGTAGTCAGAGGCTTTATCTGAGATCATTCAATACTAGACTTTAATTTGTTAATGTTACTGATCGTGTCTGGCAAAGACTGCTGCAGTGAAGACTTTCACTGCACTGAACATTCTGGGAGAGTGGTGTGAGGATGGCAGATTTTATACCAACATCACAGCACTGAGAATTCTTCCTGTTCTTTTTATTACATTCAGTAATAATAATCATAATAATAATAATAATAATAATAATAATAATAATAATAATAAAAGTTATAGATAGATATAGATATACATAAACACACTGTTCACCCCCTTGCACTTTTTCCACATTTTGTCATGTTATAACCTGGCTCATCCACAAAGATAGGCAAGCCATATGAAATCCTGTTTGGAGTTTGCCAAAAGACATGTGGCAGACTTAAAATATGCAGAAAAATGGTCCTCTGATCTGAACAGACCAAAACTGAACATTTGGGCCTTGACACAAAGCTTGGCAGAAAAGCTTGGCATCCCCAAGTGATGCATGGTGGTGGTAGCATTATGGTGAGTGTTGCTTCTCTGACTAATCCCCTCCTTACCTGGCTTTCGGGCGACGGCCTCCTCTAGGCATTCGCAGTTGTGCCATATGTCTTAATAAAGGATTTAATGGTGATCCATTGGATGGTCAACGTTTGGGGTATTTCAAGTGGCACTTTAATTGCACACAGGTAGACTCCATTCAACTAATGATGTTACTTCTGATAGCAACTGGTTGCAGCAGAACTAATTTAATTTAGGCGTTGTGTCACGTTTGGGAGGCGAAGGAGGGTGGAAATGCAGACTTTTATTGTGAATAGTGCAAAAATAAATGGTTATTAAACACAAAACAACAAAACATAAAGACTATGGTCAAAACTATGGTAGGCAAAGCAATGTGCAGACACAACATGAACGGCAACAGAAGCTTGATTTGATCAATTTTATCAGCTATTTTGTGTAGGTTCATATAATCTCAATTCAATCAATTTCATTTTCATTTTGTAACATTACAACATGTGGAAAAGTTCAAGGGGGGTGAATACTTATGCAAGGCATTGTCAACCCCAAAATGAGAAATGGGATTGCAATCTTGCAGACCTCCCATGTGCGTGCAAATGAGGACTGCCAAACCACAAGTGCACCCTCTGGGTCACATCAATCTTCCCTGCTTTGTGTGTATATTAGTATTGCTGTTTTATATGAGCAACAGTTTCCACAATGCTCTATTAGTACCGTATAATATCAACACTGGGCATATAAGGTTATATTTGACCTCGAGCAATATACAGGAACATTATGCTGAGATACAATGGATCACTCTCATTACAATCTCATCTATCTCTGTTTGTTATCCACAGTAATTTGCCTTAATTAGATCTCTCTCTCTGGAAAGCCAAAGTCCATCCCAGAGGATTCGCTCTGATTAATAAGACGCGGCCAATGCCTCTCTCTCTCTCTCTCTCTCACACTCTCTCTCTTTGCTCTTTCTGATGGTGTCACATCCATAATTAGAAATCTCATTATTGAGAATCTACAGTTAACTGTGCACCAAAGTCCCTGATCATAATGAGATAGTCTAATATGAGAGCAAAGGTAGAAGGGTCGATGATTCTTGACCATTTCCTTCTGTGTCTATATTCGAAAAGAGATTCTTCTCCACTCGGAAGGCTCTTAATGACTTCATTTACATTCATTTTACAGAATGGACTGTGGCATGTTCACTCACTATAGACACAGTACACTAATAAAGACGACAACTCTACTGTATGTATTATAAAGTTATTCTTGTCCCAAAAAGAGGGAATTCATAAACATCAATTATTTTGTTTCCTATATTAGCGTGCTACATAGTGATTTTCGAAGACATGTATTGCATATTGGGTGAGATCAGACTTCTCTGAGTATTTAATATGTAAGGAATAAAAATAGAGTTTACATTTACAGGAAAATAATCCTGTAAATAATTATTATTTTCCAATAAAAGCACATTCCAAAGTGATTTAATCCTCTTATACCACAGCAAAAAAACAAAAACAAAAACATTTCCTTTCAGAAAACTTCACCATATCAACGATTACACACACGATTACATCCACCATACACGTCCCTGTGTGAGTTCCATTATATATTTTTCTGTTATATACAACAAAAAATTTTTTAATCAGTTTAATTAGTTTTAGATTATGTTGAGCATTCGCTTTACGAGTCCGTGTTGAGGTTGTTAAAGAAATAATTACGTATTAGAACGAACAAATTAATATAAACCTGTAAACAGAGGTGATTCCAGAGTCAGGGCAAAGCAATAGGCCCTCCTGGCATTTTTTCCCTCTTTATTACCATTATGTTACCCAGATGCCTTTATAAAGGATAACTGAAGGTCTGAAAGAGTTTGCCTTATAATCTTCTATATGCTAGACTGCTAGATCAACTTTCATAATTAGATAAACCATTGTTACATCACGTAGGCCACAAACCTTTGGTAAAGGTGTTAGGAATTGTGATCTTTGGGTTACGATTCTTAAGAAGAGAGAAAGCGAAAGTACACAAAAAAAGAAGGCGCCCTCGCCCCGCCACACACTTCCTGCACCAAGCGCTTGGGAGAGTTGCCAAATGACACACAGACACACAAAATTCAAATGGCAAGATCTCCCATTTATACAGAGACAATGGGTTATCTATTGATTGGCTAGGCAGAAGGGCATATTTGCATAAAACAGGAAGCATATCAATGTAAGAGAGGAACAACTCCATATATGGTATTCAAGAAGTCATAGCAATATGAGCAAATGGTATTCGGGGAGACATGGTGAGAGGCTTTATCTGTCTGCTCCTGGTTGAAACTGGTTTCGTGCAGTGGTGGATGAGTTAACAAAGGAACAAAGAGGAAAAAGTGTTAACAAGGGAACAGAGAGCAAAGAGTGTTCATAGTAAACTTATCAAAAGGTTAAAGAGTTTTATACTCTGCATATACGTCAAGATGATTTGATTCTACCAAGAAATCTAGCAAAATAATTAACAATATCATGCTCCAAACCAAGCACCAACTCCTAGAGTCGGCTTTGCTAACTCTGCATGCACATTACCCATTGGAAGTTTTGGGAAAATTCTACACTTTTGACAGAGATTTGACATTTTCATGTAGCTATGTCTCTACATACTGTATATAAACCTTTGCAGCAACACTACTGTCAGAGCTGCTGCTTTTTAAAATTAATCAACACCTTCAGACTAATCAGAATCAAGAAACAGCCCTGTTTAGTGTACTTGCTGATGGTCTAGTGCAGAAAATAGCAAGTGCAGTTTCTGTGATGAAATTCTAAGCCAAACATTCTAGAGCACTGTAGGTCAGAATTGAAACTCTGGTCTCATCTGGCTGAGATGAATGCACTACACGGTGCTCCTAATTTTCCAGCATAGGGGATCGAGAGTAGGAAGTCATTTCAGTGCATTGTAACGCGCCACTGGCCAGATTAAGTCTGATATCCGCAGAGATTCGTTTCCTTTTTCGGTATTACCACGAAGATGAGTAATGGAGCATGGGGAAGATAGGGGAGGTCATGACACTCGTTTCTTCTCAAAGCACATAGTCTCAGAAGACAGACAGAACACAAAAGCAGGTCAAAAAGTCTCTGCCGCAGAGAGAGAGAATACATGCGGAACCAGGTCAGAAAGGTCGTGTATACTGTGAAAAAGCCTTGTAATTACGCTTCACTCTCAATTGCCTTGAGACATATGTAGTGTAGCAAAGCTTGTCATTAAACGATAGAGTATATTAGCATTAAATACCATCTCTCTCGAGTGTGCTGATAGACAGAACACATGTACAGTCAGGTCTAAAATGCTGAGTGCACTACTGAGAAATGTTTTTTCATCCTTAACAAAAATACTGTGTGGTCCAAGACATTTTTCCCAGTCAGACACCCAGATTGTTCAATGTTCAAACTCCAAAACAGTATATTTTCATACAGCCTACAAATTCATTAACAATATGTTTTTTTTTTGAGTTAATATCATGCTTGTTCACATATACAGGTGCATCTCAAAACATTTAAATATCGTGGAATATCGTCATTTCTTTCCGTAATTTAATTCAAAAAGTTTAATTCAAGTTTTAATCTTGATGATTACTTGATTAATTGTACAATAAAATGAAAAAAAAAACACCCAGAATACAGTAAACATAACAGCTAAAACTCTATGAAGCAATCACCCCTGCACAATATTAGTAGGCTACCATTATATAATTGCTATGGTTACGCCTTGGAGACCACTAACTAGGAAATATAAATATCGGCCCAGCCATTTATTTGTTGTTCATTAGAAAATAGGAGTCTTGAACATGAACATTGAAGAGTCTCCTCATATTCGCTTCATTTTCACCACCACTTTGTCTTCCATGTTTGTTTTTCTCACTTGCCCTCCAACTTGCAACCTTATTGGTCAGGAGGTAAAAAAAAAAGAAAAGAAAAAAACAAAAAAAAAAAACGAAAAAGCTTTTAGCATCATTCTGTGTTTTTCTGAAACGTTGAACCATTTCAACTTTGGAAGCTCCACTGTGACCAAAAAAATAAAATAAAATAAAATAAAATAAAACGCTTCTTGCAGCAGCACATTCATAAAAAAAAGTGTTTTCGGTGTCCATGGTCTAATGTCACTTAGCACTAGCAAAGCAAGCGATCTAACATCAGGCAGCACTGAAAGCAGTTTCTACATCAAAACGTAATTTCTTTTTAGTTCAAAAGATTTTGCGTTCAAATTTAATGAGCGTCTCAAGTAGCAACAAACTTGCATGTCGTTGTTGGGTACTGATCTTCTAATCTTCTAGGTTAAGCTCTTAGTATGTGATGTGAGTCATATGAATCATAGCCATCGACTCGGTGCTTGCTGTTTGTGTATGTATAATATTATACCGTATGCTTCTAGTGTTTCATTGAACAGTCATGTGTGTGTCAGTGCTGCATGTCTGAGCCTTGTGACCCTGTTTCTTGTTTTTCTCGTTCCGCAGCCTTGCTTCCAGTTCCTCTGGCCGTGACCTCGGCCTGCCTGTTTGGATGACGATAATGAATTTGAATGCGTTGACTGTGTCTGCCTGTGTTCAGACACCCCTGCGCTACAGGCTGCGACTCTCACTCCTGGGAAAGTCTGAGATAAAGGAATGCGAGTTAACATCCAACTACCTCTGACTCCGCTAAGATACGGTGTGCGAACAGGAGATTGAGATGGAGTTCAGTTTCATACGAGGATTTGCCTCCTCGCACAGATAAACACTGGACCTGCATGACTGTTAAATAATGGATTCTGGAATAATAGGGATCAACCAAGGGGAAATGCCATGGATGTTTGAAAAGAGATGTATGGTGAATGTAAACAGCACTGCATTATCATTCAGTACCATAACATCCTTGTGGCATAATGGAATTATTGGTTATGGAGGTATATACATACATACACACACATTTGTAGTGCACTCAAGCTTCATGGATATAATGATATGTTAGGCATGTTTTTTTATTTTTATTTATTTATTTATTTTTTAGAAAAAATAAATCAGTGGCCTTGGTTCTGACACTTCTGAGAATTCATTCATAAGCATCATTTTCAAACTGAAAAGATAAAAAGGTAAATATACAGTATCTGTATAAAATAAAATACTGGAAACACTGTGAACATGTCTTTTACAATGTGAATGAAATCACTCTCAGTTTATTTTTTCAACAAACTCTGCACTGTCCAGCATTAGTGCTTTTGTAATTATTTTTTTTTAATTGTATATTTTGTAATTGCATTACACCTCCATACCTGCGGAGGGCTCCTCTTCCAAATGTTAGAACACTTCCACCATTGCCTCGCCACTTCCTCCTATGCCTTTGATTCTTTTATAAGATCATAATTTAATGTTGCGGAACATCTGTGAAGCTGTTATTGTTTATTGTAAACAGCCTTTCCCTCAGCTGCCTATCTTTTTTTCTCTTGAATTGACATGTTACTGATAAACCTCAGTGTCATCTGTCCTGAAGACGTCCCTGTGGCAGAAAACCTCCGACTGTTACAAAGCACTGACACTGGAGACTCCATCCATAAATGTTAAATAAACATCTCCCATATCAATATCAACTCATACATCAATGATTATACACGTTCCTTTATTTATCTTCTGACCAATCAGAATCCAGAATTCAGCAGTACTATTCCGTACACTAGCTAAACTCAAAATGATGAGTGAAATTTGCCTGGGCGATTCCTTCTGCAAAGCAACAAATACATCATTCACTTATTCCCCAAACACAAATCTCTCCATAACCTCTGGGTAGATTTTGTTTTCACTGATCCTCCAGCCTCCCAGCTTCTTCTACTTATCGAACAACTCATTTCTCCCACGACCGCACTGAGAAAAAAAAACACTCACAGGTCAGTATGACTGCACACAGCTGATATGTCTCATGGTTTCCTGCTATTGAATAATGAATCAGCAAATTTCTGCTTGAAATAGTAACAGGTTACAAAACTTGAAAATGTTTCAAAGAACTGCTTGTACTGACGTGAGAAAAGCCTCTCTTGTCATTGAGAAGGATATTAGCAAGCTGATAAATATTAATGAACATTTGGGGGTCTGCTTTAGGACTATTAATGACAGGTCTCTGTGAAAACAGGCTGAGGTGGAGAGGCAGAAAAAAGCACTTTACACCAATTTAATGAAAACATATTGGAGTGAAAATCACTTGAGATGCTTCATAAACACTCCGGAATAATCTAAAAACAAGATGCAGGCTTTTTGAGAAAGTTTGCTTGATCTGATTCTCAGTACTTTTCTCTAAATTGCCTTTCGGCTGTTAGAGAAATTCGCTATTTAGCTACTTTACTGTTCTGTAAAAAAAAAAAAAAAAAAAAATCTTCAAGACAGATGGACAAGCAGTGTCGCCAACTTGGTGACATTGTGGCTAGATTTGGTGACTTTTTATACCTCTTAGGCAACTTTATTAAAAGAAAATTGCCCAGTGACAAATCTAAACTTTTTGAACAGACTTTAGCCATCCTGCGGCTAGAGGGCAGATTTGCCTGACTCACCACCAGTGTGTAAAGCCTGATGGAGTTGATGTTCCCTACAACCAGCCACTGATCACCATTGTCCCTAAAGACCAATCACTGATCACTATTGTCCCTAAAGACCAATCACTGATCACTATTGTCCCTAAAGACCAATCACTGATCACTATTGTTCCTAAAGGCCAATCACTGATCACTATTGTTCCTAAAGACCAATCACTGATCACTATTGTTCCTAAAGGCCAATCACTGATCACTATTGATGCTAAAGACCAATCGTTGATTACCATTGTTCCTAAAGACCGATCACTTATTCCCATTGTCCCTAAAAACCAATCACTGATCACCATTGTCCCTAAAGACCAATTACTGATTACCATTGTTCCCAACAGCCAATCATTGAGCACCATTGTCCCTAGAGCCCAATCACTGATTACCATTGTTCCTAAAGACCAATCACTGATCACTGTTGTTCTCGACAGCCAATCACTGATCACCACTGTTCCTAAAGACCAATCACTGATCATCATTGTCCCTAAAGTCCAATCACTGATCACCATTGTTCCTGCAGACCAATCACTGATTACCATTGTTCCCAACAGCCAATCATTGAGCACCATTGTCCTTAGAGACCAATCACTGATTACCATTGTTCCCAACAGCCACTGTCAATCATTGTTAACAGAGATGTAGGGTTCTATTAAACACACTCTAAGAACTGAAGTAGCTTAAATTGTGACCCACTGCAAAAGACACTAAACGAAGTGCTCTCTTGTTAATGTGTGTTCTTTGAACAAAGAAAGAATGTTAGGTTATCAATAACATTTCTTAAGCATCAGTGAGGTTGCCATAGAGACCAATGCCATAGTGATGTCATCCTCCATCACGCCTGGCAAGACTTTGTGTGCAGACGAAACATGAGAGCAGACAGACAGGATATGTGGCTATTTATACTGACTGAAAAACAACCCACCCATCATCATCTCACTCACTCACCCTTCTCTCTCTCTCTGTCTCTCTCTCTCTCTCTCGATGTCTCTCTCTCGATGTCTGTTTACCTCAGTCTCTTGCTCACTTGTGTCCTTTGCAGTCATCTGTGACTTCATGAAGGTCGTCCATACCATCAAAATTGAACTGAGGTATCAAATCTGTCATACGACTCCATCACCGTCCTCTTATCGTTTATTTACTATTACTATGATTATTATTAGCAGCAGTAATCATTTTATCATTCACACTACTCGCTCCCTCATTCCTAATTTGCTAACAGCATTAGCAAGTGGATTTCAGATGCAGCGAGACTTAAAACCTGAATGAAGAGAGAAGGATGAAAAGCAGCTCTACATGCTTCTGCAGGATCAACAGATGGCAGTCTAACTCCACCGCTCTCTTTCACTCTCTCTCTCTCACATTGTCTCTCTGCCTCTCTCTATCACTGCCTCCTTTCCATCTGCTATCTATCTATCTATCTATCTATCTATCTATCTGACTGGCTGGTTGTTCTTTTTCTTTCTTTCTTTCTTTCTTTCTTTCTTTCATTCTTTCTTTCTTTCTTTTATCCCTCACCAATCTATAACAATAATAATAATAATAATAATAATAATAATAATAATAATAATAATAATAACCTGAAATGTACACAGCAACAATATCAATGGCAAAAATATACATTGTGTGTGTGTGTGTGTGTGTGTGTGTGTGTGTGTGTGTGTGTGTGTGTGGAGGTCACTGTCATTCACTGCATCTCTGCTGGTGACATGTTGTTCCATGTTTTGAGAGACTGTGGTCAGTGAACTATGATCTCTCTCTCTCTCTCTCTCTCTCTCTCTCTCTCTCTCTCTCTCTGTCTCTCTCTCTCATACACACACACACACACACACACACACACACACACACACACACTGTAAAGCACTTTGTCTTTCTACCCCTCTCACCCCTGACTTTCTTTCGTTCTGTCTCCATTTCCTTTTTCATTTTTTTCTTCCGTTCTCATATCCTCTCCCTGCATCTTCTCATTTGTGATTCATCTCTCTCACCCTGGTTCCACCTCTCTCTCTCTCTCTCTCTCTCTCTCTCTCTCTCTCTCTCTCTGAGAGGGTTCCATTAGCTGTCCCTGCTACCTAGGTTAGTGCAGTGGTCTCAAATGAAGTGGCACTAATATGAGGATTACATCACCTAAATCCAGCTGAAGCACCTTCTGAGCTGTGTGTGCATCTCGCTTGCTGCTGCATTCCTTCGTGTTAAACACTAACAGTAGACAGGAAGTGAACAATTCTGAAGTGTTCTGCATTGAGCTGTTATTCCAGTGAATGAGAAAAGAATGAAAGAGGATGAGAGCTACACATGGCTCCATGACATCGCATTGAAAACTTCATATTGTCTTGAAGGCTGTTTCCATGCAGCTGTGCAGCTGTGTTTTTCCATCAGCTGCTGCTCAATATTCTGAAGAGGAGCAACAAGGTGACATCATCAAACGAGTGCCATCTCATTTACTGTAGCTTAAATGACAACAGCATTAAGTCCATAATATTCAAGGAGACGTATACTCCATCAGTTAACCTCAACAAAGCATGCAGCACATTCAGCATTAATACGCATCAGTGATATTGTAATTAAACGCATGGTAATTTATGTGGATTTATTTGTAATCATGGCTGGAGTAAACTGATTAATGCAGGTGTTTTTTTTATTTTATTTATAAACTGACTTTTAAACAAACATCATTTAATATGTGTTAATTACCTCAGAGAACATTATGTGCATGCTCAGTAATGTACTTGATAGAGTTTAAGACTTTTAGTCTGTAATGTTACAAAAATATTGTTCTGTTACTTTAAAACAACTATAGTATGTAGTATATGGTAATTATGGAAGCCCTAAGAGGCCATGCATTAGAATTTTCTTGCTTTCTCGTGATCATGACTTCATATTTTTTGTGATCTTGACATAACAAAAGTTGTTTTCTCATGATCACGACTTAATTAGTGTCGGAGACTAATGTGAAAGTTGTCAATCACTGAAAGACATAGAGCTATTTCAGCTTGAGTTTCGAATTTGTTCAACCATGATGCCGCGGGATTGCGCTAAGCTTTTAGCTTGAATCTTTTCGACAATACAAACAACATGTTATGTCAAGTACACAGAAATATTAAGTCATGATCATGAGAAAACAAGAAAGAAGAAAATAATAATGCATGGCCTCTTAGGGCTTCCATATTACCATATACTACATATTATAGTTGTTGCAGATTAACAGAACAATATAACTTTTGTTATGTCGAGATCACGAGAAAACACCTCGTAATATTGAGACCATGAGAACATTAAGTCTTGATCACGAGAAAACACCTTGTTATGTCGAGATCACGAGAAAAAAAGAAAGAAAGAAAAATAATAATAATACATGGCCTCTTAGGGCTTCCGTATAGTAATGCAATGCTTTACAATCTTCTTAAAACTAACAAAAGCTAACCTCATGGACATTTTTGTTACCCTACAGACAAACAGGCTACAGAAACGTTGCAGGAGTGTTCAGATAAATGTCACGTAAAAATCTTCTCAAAACAGTTCCCACCATTTAAAAAAGCCTAGAAGTGTAATTTCACAAAATATAATATAATGCCATACATAATGTTTTGTTAAAGTAGGAATAAAACACAACAGGGCATGCTGTTACAGGAAAATAATCAACGAGATTGTGGTGTAATGAAACAGAGCTACCACCCCAATGTTGACTATTTTCCTACATCAGCACAACCTGAAGTGTTTTACACATCTTATAATTCTTCAGTTTTCAAGTGAAACTTGTGAATTTGTGCTTTTGACTCATCATTTGAGAGGTTAATGTCATCTGAACCCCGTGGACACTGAAACAGTACTGTATCATTTATTAAAAACATCCTGTCCTTCTTTTATAATATATTTTCTTTAAAATCACAGCAACATAAACACACCCCTTCGATAAACACACTTATTCGGGGCTGTCGGAAAAATCCGTCAATATTTACCGGGTGAAAAATTCCGAGTCGGCTTTACACAGGTGCTTAAATTGAATTTGAGGGCGGCTCATTCTGATCGAAATTACCTGTGCGCACTTCACGCAGTCGACGTTTCCAAGTCTAAGCCGCAGCAAAGAAGAAAAAAAAAATCAGGGACAGAAAATGTGATTATATATTTTTGTTGTTGTCTTTGTAATAAAAGCAAAAGGCAATAAAAATTTAGACGAGCTCTAATACAAAGAATTCAAATAAACATCTAAAAGTAGGCGGGTATACAGTATAATGCAGAAGCATTACCTTCGAGGCCAACTCCTCTGAACTCCTGCTTGTAAAGAAATTAAAAAAAACAAACAAACAACTTTTTGTGACCTTTCCAGAGTTTTCCTCGCAACACAATATTTATATATTTAATGGTGCCCTTGAATTGCATTCCATTATTTTTCGGAGTGTATTTACATGCCCAAAACATGTATTTCTGGATGAAATATTGAGGTTACAACAAATTGTCAGACAGTGGAGCTGGATTTAATACTACTCCTCTCTTGAGTCGATATCGCACGAGCAAAACGGACATAAGTTCAAGGTCAGAATCGCGTGCAACAGAGAGACACCTCTGTTTTGGGCAAAACTCTGCCCTGCACTGCATGCAAACATGGCTTAATTATCAGAGTAGTGTGTAACTGTGTAGTTATTTCTGAGTTCTGAATACTGATTTTTTTTTGGTATTAACTCCTCACTACTCATGTAGAATGACACGGTCACACGCCCCTCCTGGTCTTAAAGGGAAATACTCCCAGATCGGTACAGGAAGTGACGCACAACACAAGGGATCGCACCAAACCGTATCAGTCATTCGATTACGCATCGTCTCATGTATACTCAGACAGACAAATAAGACTGTAGCTCGACTACACGGTATCTCGATTATAACTGCCCATGTAAACCTAATTAATGTAATTAGCAAAGACAATGTGCAGTAATGTAGTGTTGATTGCCGTCTCACCTGCTCTCTCTCTCCCTCAAATTAAATTCAAAAAGTATTTCGGCTACATAGTACAGCCATTTTTGCCTTTTGGATGGATGGGGACAAAGTGGACTTTAATTTCTTTATTTTGACACAATTTACGTAAGTCATATTAGATCAGTCTCTAACACAAATTATGAGACATGTATACCTTGACCAAAAATAACCTTATTTCTATAGATTTTAAACCCATTTTACCCTAAAATATACATGACTAGAAAGATGTTTTGGTGGCTTAAAAAAGTATTGGGGGGAGTATGCCCAGACCCCCCTAAAAGAGGCTTAGCCCCGCCCCCCATTCATAAATCCCTATTGACATCCCTGATGCACAGTGTTATGTAACCTTTAAGTTTGAGTTTTAAAAGACAACCCAGAAATCCTCAAAATATCATTACTCACTACACACCTCAGATAAAACTTAAAAAATTTATTTATTTATTTATTTATTTATTTATGGATGGAAGAAGGGAAACTAGATCTGTTCTCCATTCTGGAGGCAACTGTATTTCTAGTTGCATCCCTCAACGATCCACGTCTCATTTAAGGGCATTGAGTATGTCCTTTAGTGTCACCGTACGTCATATCTTTCAGCACTATGCATGTGACATTGGTTTGTTTGTTATTGTGCACTAGTTTATCACTTGCCTAATAAGCAAATTTGCCTTAATAACATTAATATTAACTAGAGGATGACTTCTGTCAATCCACTTACAGAAAAAAAAAATACAATAAAATCTGAATAATATTGATCAGATATGAAAAACATACAGTACATATAAAGGTGCATCCTGGATATGAGTGAAAATAGAGATACCTTTGGTAACATGCTACGTGAGTAAAAGCCTTCTACTGGAGCTCTTCATGGGATGCAGTTGAGTTAAACATGAGTAGTGTAGGAGTTAATACCAAAAATCAGTATTCAGAACTCAGGAATAACTACACAGTTACACATTATTCTGATGATTAAGCCGTACGAGTCTGTGTGAGTCTGCAGCAAGTGTGTGAGTGAGCAGCCGAACTGTAACCGTGATAATGGTCAGCATAATTAATAAAACCAACGTAAAATATTTAAACAGTAAACCGTGTCGTGTGTGGATCACTCCCCCAGGTCCTAGTGCCTGCCCAGGAACAGGTTTAAGATGCGATGGAATCAAACCGTTGATAGAAAAAAATAAATAAATAAATAAAGAAAATATATTGGCTGATATATTGATTTGCTTAGGAGGGGCTAATGAATAGGCTTAGTGACATCCCTGCTGTTCATCATGACCTCAAGAAGTTATGTTTGTTATGCTTTTGAATACTGAATATTGCCAACCATGGGCAGTACTTCAGGGGGAAAAACCCCCAGTATAAATGAAATACTACTTATTAAAATATGAAGGTTTGAGAATGAATGCTTTAGTGTATGTCTGATCAATAACCCTGTCTTGCAGAGATGGCTAGGTGACATCTTTAAAAATCAGCTGTACATTATTTGGTGTGTATGGCTTACACATGATAAACGCTACAGTTTTTCAGCAGTTCTCAGCAGTATTCCTCCAGTGACAAAAGACCACGCTCGCTTTACAACCTTACTGCTTCTCAGGACTATGAGGCACGTTTGAATCTTCCGGGTCTGGTTTTCAGTAGAGGCAAATGCCTGGAACACGGTGTTGATTTTCAGGGCATTGTATTTGGTTGGTTCTTTTTCTGATAACAAACGCGACCCTTTCTGTTCACTCGCCATCGTCAAGTCTGGAGTTTCATTTCAGGACCAGCTTTGTTCCATAAAAAGGCTCCCATCGGGACAAATTATGCACAAACATGACATTTCATTGCTACTCTGAGGATTCTGGAATTGTCTTAAACATTATATCATACATCATGCAAAGAAATCTTGTTGGAATTTGTGACTAAGAGCTGAATTTGATGTGATGTGTGATTGGAGATAAGATACAAGTACGTAAAATCAGTGTGTTCTTTTATTTTATTATTTTTTTCTTTTAATGGAAATCCAGGAAGCATAGTGGAGGTCAAGATACAGACAAACAGGGCAATCATATGCATGCCCATAATCATAAACCATAACACAGGCAGAAACAAGGGGAGAAAAAAAGACATAATGAAGCAAATGCATAGCAAGACTTCGCGTGAATAGAAAGTAACAACAGGGAATTAATATGTAAAACACAGAATATATGAGTACAATCAGAACAAGACCAGTGATGAGATAGGGGCGAAGACAGGACCAAGACAAACACACATGTCAAAACAAAACATGTGAACTCAAAACAAAGGACACAAGCAGCGATCATCACACTAGGAAATGTGCGACGTGCTGAGATAGGGAATTTGTGGCAGTGCAGTTGTTAAAAGCAACTTATTTCAGCTCAGAACAATTGCCAATTTTAAACTATTTCCTTTCCTTATATAACTCCAAAAATGTCATTCTTACTTTTATTTTAACCCATCTAGGTTAAACCTTATTTTAACTAGGTAAAGCCTTATACTTTGGGATTAGCGAGTTATCTCTTGCTGCAGCTTGACTATTTTTGTTTGCAAAGAAGAAGAGTTCATATTACATTGGTTTTAGCTGAACTTTATTAGCTTCTGACCAATCAGATTCCAGAATTCAGATTCAAGATTCATAATCCTTTAATACAACGGTACACACTCCTGCAGAAACCATAAGTCAGTCTGACCTCAACAGTCTTGTTTTATTGCGAAAGTACTGCATGGTTGAGTACTACACTACCCACAATCCTAAAGTGAGACCTGCCAATCAGAGACTCAGCAGTCTCAATTCCTAAGGTCTCTCTCCAGGGCTAAATGCTGCACCATGACTACTGTAGCTGCTAGTGAATTATCCAGTCTAAACCAGTAGAACGTAAAAATCAGCAACTAGCGCAGTTACTACGTTTACATGCACATCAAATTCCCTTAAAGGTCTATATTCGCAGTTGCAGCCATATTCCGAATACGATGTTTATATGCGTACAGGCACCAGAATATTCCTGTAAACATGGAATTTTTGTTGTAAGTATGCCTGAGTTGCCATTCCTAAATATCTAGCCTACAGATAGCATCTGTTAGCACCCACAATTCCTTGTGGACTGAGCATGCGCATATACAGTAAATGGTCTGCACTTATACAGCGCCTTTTAACCTTCGCGGTTCTACAAACACTGTGTCTCATTCACCCATTCACACACACACTCACACACCAATGGTGGCAAACCTGCCATCGGGAGCAACTTGGGGTTCGATGTCTTGTCCAAGGATGCTTCGGCACGTGGAATCATGTGGGCCGGGAATCGAACTGCCAACCCTACGATTAGTGGGCAACCCACAGCCGCCCCAAGTATCGCCTTTCTGTGGATTTTCTGAATAAGGTGTTTACATGCAGCACATTTCTGATTAAAACAGGCGTATTCCAGGGGTGGGAATCAGAATATAGTCTTATAGGGTAATCAAATTGCAGCATTTACATGACTCAGTACTAACTAGAATATTGCCAAATTCCGATTAATGTCGGAATTCTGATGTGCATGTAAACGTAGTCAATGTAAAATAAAACACCATACATACACAAACTATAATACAAATTTACAGTATGTTAATATAAACATTGTGGTAATTGGCTGTAAGTGATTTGTGGGATCAAAAGTTCATTCACTCATAAAATGACATTTGGTTCAGTCTCTCCCCCCCCTTCTTGTTATAAGGTCATGATTCACTGCACAGCTGTTTGGTTCAGTTTAAAGATTTGAACTCTTTTTTAAAAATGTCCATAGAGACGGTGCACGTCAGAAAGTATTATTATAATTCAATTATACATGTTTCATAAAGGCATAAAAGTGAAAAGGTTGAATATCACAACTGAGAGAAAACAAGCACTGTTCAGGTTACAAAAGCAGTTTTAAAAGTGAAGACTGGACACTATTTATAATACAAGACATTCAGAAAAGAAGCTGCGAACTTTTAACTTGATATAAGGTTTTCACTATATATATATAACCAAAAACACAATCTGAATACACATTGTTTCTACTTGTGATAACGAAGGAACATCTGTGTGTTGTTGCTACAAATTAACTTTTTCTGTCTCCTTTTATTTTATCCTAAGCGCACACAAACTTTTCCACTTAAATGTACAGGAAAGTTGTCTTTTACATCAGAGTAATGTGATCAAATTGGATGGAGATTGTACCCATAATTGAAATGTGTAAATATAAGGGTTTAGGCCTAATTTGTTATTGTGAGTGTATGTTACAAAAACACATCTGTTCACACATAAACGTTGTCCATCAATCAAATTAGTTTGAAGCTTTAGTTTCACACTTGGGCAGCTTCGAAGCAAAGCAGGTCCGCATTGTACGCGACTCAGATTTTAAACAGCACACACACACACACACACACACACACACACACACACACACACACACGCACACACACTTGCAGCAACACAGTTCCTTTCAAGGATGGGCAAGCAATTTTCTCTCTGGGGTTTCTTATTGGAGAGGCGTAGCAAGTACGCATTGATTGCTTCTATCAAAGGGAATTCCGGACACACCTATAGGCACTTGAATTATTGATGGATGTGCGATGAATTGCCAAGAGACGTGTGAACTTTCCTTGTGTCCAATTAATCTTTTAGCTGACTTCAGCCCGAGTCATCGCTCGCAATCCAGATAACAAGATGTTGAGGGGAAAAGAACAACAGAGGGGAAAACCCTCAGTGGAGATAAAACATCGCTGTATAGAACAATGGCGTGACGAGACTTGAATAAAATGCGCTAAGGGTCGACACCAAAGTCCTCTGCTACTTTTCTCCTCAGTCCTACAAAAGTGTGTTGACAGTAGAGGTGAGAAAACTTGGAGAATATTGCAAATACATCACAGAAGTGTATGTGTCCAGGCTAGCAAGATTATGACCATTTTTCAGAATCTATAATTGATGACTCATGGAAAAGTGATGCTTTAAGCATGAGATGGATACACATAGAGGAGTGTACTAACTAATGATATCAGGTGTTAGTCATTAAGAGTGATGACAATTTACAGCATGTTACGAGCTACAGTACTGTGCAAAAGTTTTAGCCACCCTATTTTTTTTTTTTAGTACAAACTTTGTTATAGATTTTTTTATTTTATGACGTCTACATGATCAAGTCAGTACAAAAAACATTTTAGATTCCCAAACATTAGTTTTCTAGCACAAAATGAAATGTTACAGAAAAATGTTTGTATGTCATTAAAGAAAGCAGCGTATTACGTAAGAGACACTTTTCAGACAGTAAACACAATGAAGGCTGCTGGGTTTCACTGCAGAAATAAGAAGCGAGTGCGAAAGTCAAAGTGTCCAGAAGAACTGTGTCTGGTTCTGCAAGATGCTCAATAAAACTTACCAGCTCATTTCCTTATAAAACTGCACATATTGTACCAGAGACTACTATTTTTATTTTAAATTTTAATTTTTTTGTCACACCAAATATTGACTTTGTTTCATTTACTACTGTTTACTGCTCTTTACAGCATTTTTTGTTAATGTAGAGACATTTAATTTCATTATTTTGAAGGCATCTTTGCTCTACAGCATTTCTTTGCATGTGCCTAAAACTTTTGCACAGTACTTACATTATACATTTTCCATACCACTTAACCTACACAGGGTCACGGGGAGCCTGGGGCCTATCCCAGGGGACTCGGGGCACTAGGCGGGGGGCACCCTGGACAGGGTGCCAACACAATCACACACTCGTTCACACACTATGAAAAATTTGGAAATGCCAATCAGCCTATGTATTTGGACTGAGGGAGGAAACTGGGGTACCCGAAGGAAACCCCCGAAAAACCGGGGAGAACATCCAAACTCCATGCACACAGGGTGGAGGCGGGATTTGAACCACCAGCCGATTCCCACCTCTGCCCTGAGTGTGTGAAGTTTGCATTTTCTCCTTGTACTTTGGAGGTTTCCTGCACATACTCCAGTTTCTTCCCCGCAAGACATGCGTTGTAGGTATGCATTTTGATTGGCAATTGTCCATAGTGTGTGAATCGGTGTGCGATTGTGCCCTGCGATGGGTTGGCACCCCGTCCAGGGTGTCCCCTGCCTTGTGCCCCAAGTCCCCTGTGATAGGCTCCAGGCTCCCTGCGACTCAGAGAAAGAAGAGTTTACCTGTGCAATGGTTCACCTTTTTGGACTAGTTGAGTCCTTTTGTGAAGTTTTGAAATGTAGTTAGGGTGGGATTTTACTAAAATCTGGCAACCCTGTCTGTGATACTTGGTGTATTTCAAGCATGGTATGAAAGTTGCAGAAGGAGGAGAAGAAGAAGAAGAAGAAGAAGAAGAAGAAGAAGAAGAAGAAGAAGAAGAAGAAGAAGAAGAAGCTGCTGCTTTATTGTCACTGTAACATTTATAATGGTATTTCATTTGGCAACACTCCTGTAGCATCATTCAGCAGTAGCAGACACAAGACTATGTAACCATATATTATAACTATAAAAGATAATAAACAAGGAAGTTTAAAGTGACTGGTGTAGTGTGGGAGGGCATAAATTATAAAACACTGAATACAAAAAATATGAATAAGATAAAGGCACTTTAGAATAGTAATGGAAATATTATTAATAATAAAAAGTAAAAAAAAAAAAAAAGTTGGCATGTTTATTTTATATTATGTTATTTTGTTCCTCCTGAGTGATCCCAGTACTGATGCATACAGCTAATCTAAACATGAAGATTTCTGGCAAGCAATAAAAAGTAATACTGCAACTACTTCAGTTATCTTCTATCATACAAGACCATACATGACAAGATACAATCCTCCTATCTAATAAAAAGGTGAGAGTCCAGTCTGTCTGTCTCATCTCCTCTAAGAACATACATGTACTCATTCTTCCACCTCTCCTGTCTTTGCTCTCCATCTTTTTGTAAAGCTTTTTTTTTCTGTTGCTACACTGGGTGATGCATTTCTGCATTTGGAGTTAGCCTGTTATATAAAAGACCAGTTAGCACTGAACTTGTTTCTGAAGTGTTCTGAAGAGACACACAGCCGATGCGCATCCATTTTAACCAACACTTCAATCCATAAGAGCTCCATAGGATGTATAAAACACAAGCCCACGTGCCTTGTTGTGTTTGTCATACACACTTTTCTTTTCTAACTCGGGCTTCCATCTGAAGCATCCATATAGATGCTTTATACGCTCACACCTCTGCTTTTATATGATGGAGGATTGATTTCAGATCATAATATATAATGAGGTGATTGTTCAGCCTGTAGCTACAGAGCAAAATGTACAATAATGAGACTTCTGGGTGATCACTGTGCAGTGGAAAGTGTTGCCACCTCAGGTTACTGCCATGTTCTTCCTGTGACTGTGTGGATTTCCTCCAGTTTTCTCCCACCTCCCAAACACATTCCTGCAGGTTTCTATCCTGCTATGCCAGAATAGATTCTGGATAAACTGGATAAATGCTTACTGGAGGTGAATGAATGAATGAAATTACAGCTAGGCCAGTGTCAAGTGTCCACATCTGTCATGTTTCATTAACAATATTGTACATATGAGTGTTATTTTCATATGAGTACTGTGAACACGTGTCCTGTGTACTGGGCAGACGGTCGCTATGCAGATGCTCAGGCAACGCAGACGCATCACGTCTGGCATGAATTCTAGGTAATATTGCTTTGAGTTTGATCTGTGTTTTAAGTATTATCAAGCATGAAGTTAGCCAAATGTTGTACTCTTTATATAAACAGACTTATTATTATTTTTTATTATTATTATTATTATTATTATTAGTAGTAGTAGTATTAGTAGTAGTAGTATAAGTCTGTTTAGTGACACTGTTGCATGTAAAAGGCTGTACAGTAGCAAGAAGGTCACACGTTCTTTACTCTCCTAGTGCCTAGATGCTGAAGGGTTAACAGTGTCAGATGGATCAGATTATATAGATGGCATGTGCTTAAGAAAAAAATAGGGCAGCTGCTGTACGCCAGCATTGAAACATATTAGCCAGATGTGCATTAAAGAGGATCTCAGACCTGCCAACATTGCTAACATCATAATCCTAGCAGGCAGAGAGAAAAAGACAATTTTAACACAAAAACACTACAATATGTTGCTGGATGAATTGGTTGATTTTTTTTGTTTTTTTTAATCAGATGTATGCCAAGCACCAGTAAGTAAACAGTGAGGCAAAAGTTCAGTGTGATCGCTACATTTAATTAGCAGCTCCATTTATTTGAACAAAGATACCACAGTGCCACCTTCTTGTTTTCCTTTGGCTCACAAGACTGAGACCTTTAGCTTTCAGGTGTCTCCAGTATCAATCTAAGAGTCAAAAATATTGGCACATCTGTGATGTAGGGTCAGATTTCCACCACTGAATACAATAAAAAATATATGTGCTGATGGTCTAAAGGACTGAAACATTTGCTTCTCTTTGTTTTTTTTTTGTGTTTTTTTCAACTTTGAGCACATTTGACACTTTATTGAAATGATGAAATTTCGATTTTAGACCCTTTCTCTCATTTAAACAGTGATTACCAAATCGTAGCTTACCAACTCTAACTAGGCACTAACCTCAAAAGGCCAGCATGGACACATTTTTTCACTCCAACCAGTCAGAAGCCAAACCAGATTCCATCTGTTTAATCATTAGATTTTGGCCTTCAATCGACTAGAAGGCGTGGCTTGTACTTGGTTAGAATGAAAACCTGCAGCTACACCACCCCTTCACAAATAAGACTGGGATCGGGATTAAATAGTGCATTGATAATAAACAAAGCTAATTAACTTCAAATAAATAAAGTAATTAATATAACTTAAAATATGAGGAAAACAGCAAAATGGTGAACACTGCTACTTCAGGCCAGTTTGCCTACTGATAGCCATTAGAGAAGCTACAACCAGAAAAACCACAATGCTCATTTCAAAACTCCAGCATTTAGGTGTATAGCTAACTTGTGATCATTTCACAGTAAAGATCACCATAGGCCACTTTTCACCTCTCCTAATATTTTGATCCATTGTGTTTCACTGCAGTTTTAACCTATGTGCTCTCCACTCTCAGTGTTAGTTGTGTTAGTTGCTCTTACACCTTACCCATGACATTAAGCCCTGAGCATGTTATTTTGAACCATTAATAATCCATGTAGTATATATATATATATATATGATTTCAGACTGGTATTAAAATATGATCTTCCCAGATTATCCAGTGTTGTAGAGTGTGTATAATCCAATCTTATTTCCAATATACCCACAGTCTGGTCATGGCCGTACCAATATAGTATTGTAAATATTAACCATGTTTATCATTTATGACTCAGAAGAAGCTTGTGCTGCAAGATGTACAAGTCATGGCGACCCCGTTTCCTCAGCCAAGGCTTCATCCACAAGCTGTGCCTGTCTGGCATGCGCCCCTTGTTTGCTTTGGTGTAAAATCCTGTTTGTTTACGGGAGGTTTTGTGAGATCTCAGGTTTTCAGTGTTGAGACTCAAGCAGAAAAATAAAATGTGCAGCTTTGATGACTGAAGAACAACCAATAATAAAAACTGAATAAATCTGTCATGATATCTAGATCCTCTCACATTTTCAGCATTGATTAGGACTTTTTTGTGTATTACATTTATCTTGTAGTGATTGATCAAATAAAAGTAATAACGGGCTAAATAGCGCTGCAATTGTGGAGTCACAAAAAGAATGCTGTTAGAGTCATGTTGAGAAAATAGTTATTGACAAAATGTTGCACTGATCCATCTGATGAAATATAAGCAGTTCTCGGGAAAAGGACTCAGATAGATGGATGTGATGGCTCTTCTCGTTTATGCCACTGTTGTTTTGCATCTCCTCACTGGTAAACTCCAATCGTATGACAACTAATTTGCTTAAAAAGTGCCTGTTCTGCCCCCTCAGACGAGAGAGAAGGTGAATGACAAATGTGTGATGGTTCCTACTGTAATTCAGTCCTAATGGGACGCATAGATCTCCGTTACTTCATTCATGCCAATTATCTCAGAATATTTTTAGCAAATGAGAACTAATAGTCTCAATCAGCACACCTTAATATACCTTATTTCGAAGATTAGAGGACGACATTAAATATTACACACAGTTCCTTCCTCCTCCATGAATAATTTGAGCTAAATTTGACTAATTTGATGACATCGCAGTATGAGCATGGCAATACTGAGGAACTGAAAAAAAACCCTTTAATTTCAATGTTACATGTCCTGGTTCAGAATATTCTTTTGGAAATGGATTTTATTTCATAAGAAGAGATGAAAAATCTTGCTGGAATTGTGTCAAGTTGGTGAAAGTACTCCATCCATCCATCCATCCATTTTCCATACTGCTTATCCTATACAGGGTCATGGGGGAGCCTGGAGCCTATCTTAGGGAACTTGGGAAAAAGGGTGGGGGACACTCTGGATGGGGTGCCAACCCATCACTCAGCATCACAGGGCATAATCACATACGCATTCACACACTATGGACAATTTGGAAATGCCAATCAGCCGCATGTGCATGTCTTTGGACTGAGAGAGGAAACTGTACCAGGAGGAAACCCCAGAAGCATGGGGAGAGCTCCAAGCTCCATGCACAGAGGGCGGAGGTGGGACTTGAAAGCCCAACCTTGGAGGTGCGAGGCAAACATGCTAAACACTAAGCCACCATGCCCCCCAATGAAAGTACTCACCAAATCAAACCATTTCAGAGCTTTGCATTAGTATTGCTTTTACAGTTTATCAGTAGGAAAAATATTGATGATCTATCACGCACTTAGGGAGATGTACTAAATATGTATACAATTAAACATTCACATCAAGCTACAATCCTAGGTAGCTTGGTGTGCCACAAACATGCACCATGAATACATGAACTTATAATAAATAATTCCATGTCACCTCAATACATACACCTCACTCCATAGCTGTCATTTTGCACTTCTCGTTTCACACCACTTATTCCAGACTCTTCATTTCACATCTGCAATCCACATTCCAAATTCCACACCCCATCGTTCCATTCCCTCATTCAACACCTTCACCTTGTTCTGAGCTTCTGGTTGCTGAGATACACTCACCAGCCAATGCAAAGGTTGAGATTCATTTATAAACAAATTCACACTTTGTCCTTAGCTAGAAAATATATATATATATATATATATATATATATATATATATATATATATATATATATATATATATATATATATACTGTATCTCACAAAAGTGAGTACACCCCTAAGTGAAAATGTCCAAATTGGGCCCAATTAGCCATTTTCCCTCCCTGGTGTCATGTGACTCGTTAGTCTTACAAGGTCTCAGGTGTGAATGGGGAGCAGGCCTGCTAAGTTTGTCGCTCTCACACTCTCTCATACTGGTCACTGGAAGTTCAGCATGGCGCCTCATGGCAAAGAACTCTCTGGGGATCTGAAAAAAAGAATTGTTGCTCTACATAAAGATGGCCTAGGCTATAAGAAGTTTGCCAACACCCTGAAACTGAGCTGCAGCACGGTGGCCAAGACCATACAGCGGTTTAACAGGACAGATTCCACTCAGAACAGGCCTCGCCATGGTCGACCAAAGAGGTTGAGTGCATGTGCTCAGCATCATATCCAGAATTTGGCTTTGCAGAATAGAAGTATGAGTGCTGCCAGCATTGCTGCAGAGGTTGAAGGGGTGGGGGGTCAACCTGTCAGTGCTCAGACCATACGCCGCACACTGCATCAAATTGGTCTGCATGGCTGTCGTCCCAGAAGGAAGCCTCTCTTAAGATGATGCACAAGAAAGCCCGCAAACAATTTGCTAAAGACAAGCAGAGTAAGGACATGGATTACTGGAACCATGTCCTGTGGTCTGATGAGACCAAGATAAACTTATTTGGTTCAGATGGTGTCAAGCGTGTGTGGCGACAACAAGGTGAGGATTACAAAGACAAGTGTGTCTTGCCTACAGTCAAGCATAGTGGTGGGAGTGTCATGGTCTGGGGCTGCATGAGTGCTGCCAGCACTGGGGAGCTAATGCCAACATGTACTGTGACATACTGAAGGAGAGCATGATCCCCTCCCTTCGGAAACTGGGCCGCAGGGCAGTATTCCAACATGATAACGACCCCAAACAAACCTCCAAGATGACCACTGCCTTGCTAAAGAAGCTGAGTGTAAAGGTGATGGACTGGCCAAGCATGTCTCCAGACCTAAACCCTATTGAGCATCTGTGGGGCATCCTCAAATGGAAGGTGGAGGAGCACAAGGTCTCTAACATCCACCAGCTCTGTGACGTTGTCATGGGGGAGTTGAAGAGGACTCCAGTGGCAACCTGTGAAGCTCTGGTGAACTCCATGCCCAACAGGGTTAAGGCAGTGCTGGAAAACAATGGTGGCCACACAAAATATTGACACTTTGGGCCCAATTTGGACATTTTCACTTAGAGGTGTACTCACTTTTGTTGCCAGCGGTTTAGACATTAATGGCTGTGTGTTGAGTTATTTTGAGGGGACAGCAAATTTACACTGTTATACAGGCTGTACACTCACTACTTTACATTGTAGCAAAGTGTCATTTCTTCAGTGTTGTCCCATGAAAAGATATAATAAAATATTTACAAAAATGTGAGGGGTGTACTCTCTTTTGTGAGATACTGTGTATGTATATAGGTAAATATACAGTTGCAATCAAAATTATTCAACCCCCACTGTCAAAATTTACAGACTTTCAGCTGTTTGCAATTAACAAATCAAACAAAAGCAATTGAAATAGTTCAACACAACAAATGCAGGTGACTGTGATGGCCCTGTTGAATCTTCCAGGACTTCTTCTGCAACCAAGCCTTGGTGGAATTGGTGAGGTATGCTTGGGATTATTGTCCTGTTGGAAGGTCCAATGATGCCCAAGCTTCAGCTTCCTCACAGATGGCATGACGTTTCCTCCTAGGATTTCCTGATACTTCAATGAATCCATCTTGCCTTCCACACACTGCAGGTTTCCAGTGCCATAGGATGCAAAGTAGCCTCAGAGCATGACCGAGCCACCACAATGCTTGATTGTGGACAGAGTGTTCTTTCTTCATTCTTCTGTTTCCAGACATACCACTGGTCCATCGTGCCAAAAAGTTCCAGTTTTGTTTCATCACTCCACAGAACAGAATCCCAAAACTTTTTTGAGCCGGGTTTTCTTGTGCTTTTGGGTCAGTAGTAGTGAACGTCTTGGAGTTCTGGCATGGGAACCTTCTGCGTTTAGTACGCGCCATACTGTGCTCACTGAAACCTCAGTGCCTGTTGCAACCAAGTCTTGCTGCAGGTCTTTTGCAGTCACTCGAGGGTTTTTCACAACCTGCCTTCTCATAAATCTTTTCAGCCATTGATAGCTTCCTTTTTCTGCCCTGTCCAGGTATTTCATGTATTTTCTGCCCCTAGCCAGTTCAGGTATTTCATGTGTTCCAGCTCAAGCACACCTGGTGCAACTAATGAAGCCATTGATTAGTGCTTGAAACAACACCTGTTTTGCATGTTTTTGCTGTTGTGAGAGATTCTATTCAGGGGATTGAATAATTATGAGACTGGAGAAGTCATTATAAGTTGCATTTTCGGTTGAATTTGGGGAAACCACTTGAAGGATTCGTTGTGTTGAAATATTTCAATTGCTTTTGTTTGATTTTTTCATTGCAAACAGCTGAAAGTCTGTAAATGTTGACAATAAACCTGATTTGCAATGGGGATTGAATAATTTGATTATAATGATTGCAACTGTAGATGTGCAATTATTGGCACTCTTTTCATCTTTATGCTACCTCACTTTGCCAAGATAACAATTCTGAGTCTTCTCCTATAATGCCTGATGAGGTTGGAGAATACATGGCAAGGGACCTGAGACCATTCCTCCATACAGAATCTCTCCAGATCCTTCAAATTTCGAGGTCCATGCTGGTGGACTCTCCTCTTCAATTCATCCCACAGGTTTTCTATGGGCTTCAAGTCAGGGGACTGGGATGGCCATGGCGGGACCTTGATTTTGTGGTCAGTAAACCATTTTTGTGTTGATTTTGATGTATGTTTTGAATCAATGTCCTGCTGGAAGATCTGACCACGGCCCATTTGAAGCTTTCTGGCAGAGGCAGTCAGATTTTCATTTAATATCTGTTGATATTTGATGGAGTCCATGATGCCATGTATCCTAACAAAATGTCCAGGTCCTCTGGCAGAAAACAGCCCAAAACATTAAAGAGCCACCACCATATTTAATCGTGGGCATGAGGTACTTTTCCATATGGCTACCTCTCTGTGTGCACCAAAACCACCTCTGGTGTTTATTGCCAAAAAGCTCTATTTTTGTTTCATCTGACCATAGAACCCGATCCCATTTGAAGTTCCAGTAGTGTCTGGCAAATTGAGGCTGCTTAAGTTTGTTTTTGGATGAGAGTAGAAGCTTTTTTCTCGAAACCCTTTCAAACAACTTGTGGTGATGTAGGTGACCGGATTGTAGTTTTGGAGACTTTCTGACCCCAAGACGCAACTAACTTCTGCAATTCTCCAGCTGTGATCCTTGGAGATTTTTTGGCCACTCGAACCATCCTCTTCACAGTGCGTTGAGCAATCTTTTGCCGCACATCACAGCTATATTCCTTGGTCTTACCCATTGTTATGAATGACTAAGGGAATTTGGCCTGTGTTACCTCATATTTATACCCCTGTGAAACAGGAAGTTGTGGTGGAACAATTTCCTGTTCCTAGTCACCCAGGTGTACTAAAACAAATGTACCTATGTTGTGTTTGCAATTGTTTGATATCCATGAGAGCATTCTCTCTAATGAGAGAATTTTGGATCAAAAGATCAAAAGGTTAAACAAAAAAGACAATTTTTCACAGCCTTCTTATATTCACTAGGGGTGTCAATATTAGTGGAGGGCCCTGCATTTTTTGAAGAAGCCTCCTGTCAATTTGTATTAACCTGCAGTAAAAGTATTCTAACACCTGACCCATAAATCAAATAATAACTTTTAAACACTTTATACTACAATGCTGTTGAATTCTTGATTCTGAGTGGTCAGGTGTTTATTATTGGTAGAATTTATTTTCTCTAACAGCAGCCCTGACAGTAATGCAGCTGCAAATCACACATTTATATCAATGTGCTCATCCTTATAAATTATCATTTCTATAGTAACAATATACACAGGGACTTGTATGATGGACATTTCAATTGATCAGATAAAAAAAAAAGTGCAATTATTGATGTGAGGAAACATTTACACATGAGGACAAAAGTGTACATATATACTAAGATAAAGACTTTCAAACTCAGTTTTTCACATCTCCACACATTTTGTTACCATACATTTCTTTTGGCAAGTCCATTAGGGCATCTCTGTTCACATCAGAAGGAATTTTAAAACAATCCTTTAGAGACAGATTTATTTTTGCTTTAGTTCACTATATCAGAATTCCACTGAGTCAGATGCTAACACACAACACATTGACTGTCTCGTTAAATAGTGTGGAAGCATCCAGAAATTGATGTAATGATTTTATAAGCTTCTGATTAGCCAATTGTCATAATTAGGAGCACCTGTGGCTGCATTTAAGGGCCTGCCATTAGCGACAGTGCTTTTTTGCCCTTGATACCATGGGAAAATCCAAGCAAATACGAGTTCTTTTGTGGACCTCCACAAGTAAAATTCCTCCTGAGGAGCAATTTCCAAATGACAGAAAGTACTATGAGCATCTGTATAAACAACTGAATGCAAATATAAAAATCTTGGAATACATTTAAGTATGATACTTTGGGGCAACAACATGCAATAGTGGTAGTAAATAGAAAAAAAAATACATTTTATTGAAGATTCATGTTTTATATTAAAGAAAAATCACATTTTATGAAAGTACTCACTAAACAAGTATATACGTATATGGAAACATTTGCACTGACAAAACCAGCCAGTTACTGTCAATTATCCTTTTATTGGCGGTTTGTTACCGACAAGCAACAAAGGAAAAAAAAAAGTTTTACATAATTCACTTTCAATTCAGTTATGAAATCACACAGTGGCTCTAAAAGATATTGGCATCATTCTAAACATTGCTATAAGTACTGTAGAAAAAAGTACATGCAAAAGTACAGCATTTAATATTCCATAAAACAGATAAAGAGTCACGACTGCTTTGTCATTAGGTCCGACATCCAATTCAATTCAATTAAAATTTATTGTGTGTGGAAGTCTAAAAAGCAGTTTTTCTTAGGGGTGAAACAGAAAAATAACTTCACACTTAAATGCACTTGACCTTGATGATGCACTTGCATCCAGGGAACTTCCACCCTCCTCTGCTCTCATTCTAGACTGACCAGTGGTCATCTACTGACACCTCAGTGGCATATTACTAACGAGCATGACAACATGGAATCCTCAGTCCACTGTTGCATGTTGTTGCTTTGAAGCAACATAGCTATTTTATCAATTTACAAAATAAATATTTGATGAAAACATTAAAAAAAAATATATACAAATGAAATCAGACAAATTTTTAGTTGATGAAAATCTTCAGGATGGTGCTATTTTTAGACATTTTGGGGGAGACCAAAAATATAGCTACCACAAATGCTATCAAGAAGAAGAGAGTTTGAAAAAAGGTGGGAAAGGTCATATGTTCAAATATAAGCACACTGTTGGTTTCCTTTACTTCCTCCTTTTACAAATGGCATTTTTAATTGGTGTTTGTTTTTTTTTTTTTTTTTTTTTGAGTTTGTGATACTAAGGGAAAAGGGTGTTACCCGGACACAACACCAACCAATAGAGGGCTAGTTATAGAATCTTCTATATCTGGAATGTTCTACTTCTATAATCTTCTAGTTGTAGACTCTTCTATACCTGGACTGTTCTACTTCTATAATCTTCTAGTTGTAGACTCTTCTAGATCTGGAATGTTCTACTTCTATAATCTTCTAGTTGTAGACTCTTCTAGATCTGGAATGTTCTATTTCTATAATCTTCTAGTTGTAGACTCTTCTAGATCTGGAATGTTCTACTAATCTACTACTTGTAGAATCTTCTAGATCTGAAATGTTCCACTTCTATAATCATTTAGTTGTTGAATCTTCTAGATCTGGACTGTTCTACTTCTATAATCTTCTAGTTGTAGACTCTTCTAGATCTATAATCTTCTAGTTGTAGACTCTTCTATACCTGGACTGTTCTACTTCTATAATCTTCTAGTTGTAGACTCTTCTAGATCTGGACTGTTCTACTTCTATAATCTTCTAGTTGTAGACTCTTCTAGATCTGGAATGTTCTACTACTATAATCTTCTAGTTGTAGACTCTTCTATATCTGGAAAGTTCTACTAATCTACTACTTGTAGAATCTTCTAGATCTGAAATGTTCCACTTCTATAATCATTTAGTTGTAGACTCTTCTAGATCTGGACTGTTCTACTTCTATAATCTTCTAGTTGTAGACTCTTCTAGATCTATAATCTTCTAGTTGTAGACTCTTCTATACCTGGACTGTTCTACTTCTATAATCTTCTAGTTGTAGACTCTTCTAGATCTGGAAAGTTCTACTAATCTACTACTTGTAGAATCTTCTAGATCTGGAATGTTCCACTTCTATAATCATTTAGTTGTTGAATCTTCTAGATCTGGAATGTTCTATGTCTATAATCTTCATATTGTAGTATCTTGCAGGTTTGGAATTCTCTATTTTTCTAAGCTTCTAGTTCTGTGACGTAAGAGACTCAAAAGTTATAGCTCCAGGGTCCTTGGTTTGATCCTCAATACAGGATACTGTCTGTATGGAGTTTCATGTTATCCCTGTGTCCGAATGAGATTCCTCCAGGTTTTCTGGTTTCTTCCCACCTCCCAAAAACATGATGGTAGGTGGATCGGATATGCTAAATTACCCCTAGTGTGAATGTGTGTTAATGGTGTCCTGTGATGAACCCATACAATACCATCCAGGGTGTATTCCTGCCTTGTACACAGTGTTCTTAAGATAGGCTCCAGATCGACTATGAACCCTGACCAGGATAAAGCAGTTACATGATGAATGACTTTAATAAATCAAACACAATAAGTCAGGTTCCAGTTCATTGCTCATCAAATGCAGGTAGTGTTTAATACAATCCTTGTTAAACATTTGTTGAAATGGAAACATATCTTCAGAAATGTGTATGGAATGAATTGGCCTTTAGGAGGGTGAGTAATGAGGGAGGAGTGGAGATGAAATAAGTGTGGGAAAAAAGTAAAGCCTTTTGGTTTCACTCTGACTTTTTGTTTCAGAATGAAATCACAACCCTCTCGATGTCTCATGGGACTTTTGTAGACATCTAAAGATGCTAACGCATTGAAACATGTTGTAATTGCAGCCGTTCTCCTTTTGCCATCTCTGAATTTATTTCATCCCTTTTGCAGAATTTGTTTCTCTGTTATGATAAATTGGGCTGCGAGTTGTGAGGAAGATTGCTACCTGAAGGATATGATATCTGCTAAAACCTGACATGCATCTCATTTAGGCGTTTCCTTTTTGTCTGCCGTTCATTTCTGTTTTTCATTTTCATTCCTCGGCGTAGGTGAGAGCGTGGGCCGAGCCAGCAGTTGTTAGCTCAAATGTCTTCGTGTTTCGCTAATGGATTTGTAGGCTGGCAACGATGTAATGGGCCTCGTTCGTTCTTTTGTTCCTTTTTTCTCATCGGTGCAAAGATAAATAAATAAATCGCAGGTTCATCATGCAAATTTTCGCCTGGCGACCGTCGCACATTCTTCAAACAGACACCTCCTTTGGAGAGAGAGACGCCAACTGATAAAGTGACAAATGAGCTACAGATCTCTACACGAGATGCCTCCTCCCTCTGCTTTTGTGTCCCTGTGTGTGAGAGAGAGAGTGTGAGAGAGTGTGTGTGTGTGTGTGTGTGTGTGTGTGTGTGTGTGTGTGTGTGTGTGTGTGTCTATTGGGGAAGAAAGAGTAAAACTGGGTCGAGGCAGTGAGCATCAGTCATTACACTATCATGCAATTTCTATGCATATATAAATGTATTCCTATAGGCATATCTTTAGATGCAAAACAAATCTTGGATGTCATTGTTAATTATAAAGATTAATATGCATGTTGTTCATTTTTTCCTTTAAAGACTTTAGTGAGTCGAACTTAATAGGCCGAACCTAATAAAGCTACTTTGGATTGAATTCTCAAAGAGAGGCAAATTGGCAAAGAGAGACTTTCTGAGGGTGAGAGGTTGACAGAAAACACTTAGGGAGAAAGAGAGAGAGAGAGAGAGTGAGTGAGTGAGAGAGAGAGAGAGAGATAGAGAGAGAGCGAGAGAGAGTGAGAGAGAGAGAGATCTAACCTTTATGACAAGGACAGATGTTCCTTGAACATAAATAAATGCGCTTTGTTCTTCCAGCCTTTCAGATCCCCCAAAACCCTCTTGTCTCTGGTCCACTTGTGTTAGAATTAATAAGACACAAGGTCACAGGATGCAAGACAGACAGAGAGACAGGGGCTGAGAGAGACAGAAAATAAGAGACCATGGTGAACGACACAGCGCTGACATATTGGATCTCATGAACTCTCCTGGGATTTCTACCTTTTCATGTTTCTTACAGGTTTGCATCTGGTGATGACATAAAAATGTTCTTTCGGTCGATGCGAGTCTCACGTTAGCTTGGCAGGACACTGAGAGGGCTGTATTTGCCATGTACAGTAGAAAGCAGAAAGGTGTCACAGATATTGACTGTAAGACTGCACACCACACCTCCGAACCAAAGCTAGAACCACAGCATGACACCAATATTTACACTGTGCTTTAAATAATAGCCCAATATTCCCAGCATAGAGCAATCTTATTGGAATTAGCCCAGAGTGCACCATAGTGCATATGTATTCCTCAAACAAACATTCCCATAAAGCCAGAGCAAGAGCTGTACCGGCTCTTGAACTTTTTTCCAATGCGAGTGTTCATCTGAGTGTCTGCTCCCATCACTTCTGCATCATTTAGTTATAAGGCAAGACACTATAGATAGAATGATGATGTGTTTTGATGATGATGACAGCTTTTTACATATGGTATCTAACTGTGGAACCAAGAAATGAAAAACAAAAAAACAAAAAAACACAGCACTAATATGTTTTTTCTCTGTTTTTTTTTTTTCACCACATTATTTGAAACTTATTATCTGAACCAATTTTTAAAAAAGGCTTTAAGCTCTGTCCACTTTTCACAATCATATCATGTCTCGTATCCCAGAAAAACATGATTCCTGAAATAAATATCAAGTTACATGTCCTTATGACATCGTAAACCTTATAAACCACATGTACTCATGTTTTTTTTTTTTTTTGTTGTTAAAAAATAATAATTTTTCTGTAAATGTTCATTGCTATCCTTAATTAGAAGCTTATTACAGAGAAATGTCACAAAGTGTTTATAATTGTTGCATTTATGAAGGAGAGGGGCACAGTGGCTTAGGGGTTAGCATGTTTGCCTTGCAACTCACGGGTTGGAGCTTCAGTTCCTGCCCCTGCCCTGCATGTGTGGAGTTTGCATGTTCTCCCTGTGCTAAATTGTCCATAGTGTGTGTGATTGTGCCCTGCAACATGTTGGCACCCCGTCCAACCTGTTGACTTTTTTTTTTGACTTTCGCACTCGCTTCTTATTTCTGCAGTGAAACCCAGCAGCCTTCATTGTGTTTACTGTCTGAAAAGTGTCTCTTACGTAATACGCTGCTTTCTTTAATCACATACAAACATTTTTCTGTAACGTTTCATTTTGTGCTAGAAAACTAATGTTTGGGAATCTAAAATGTTTTTTTTTTGTGCTGACTTGATCATGTAGACGTCATAAAATAAAAAATCTACACAAAGTTTGTACTAAAAAAAAAAATAGTGTGCCTAAAACTTTTGCACAGTGCTGTACATGGTAATAAAGTACACAAATAAACTAATAACAGACAATTTTCAGGCTCCATCTTTCACTGATTAAAAAAAATAATAATAAAATAAAATAAATAAATAAAACTGTTAAAAACACATTTTTACTGTAGTGTAGCTTTTTCTGTCTTACATTTACTGCCATGACACTTTTACATTATTTTTTATATTTTGTTAATAATTGTACTTTATTTATTTATTTATTTTTTTATTTTTTTTTTACACATTTTGTTATTCTATATGTATTGTTTTCTTTTGTTTCTATTATTTGCCTGTCTACTTTTTTCTTTTCTTTTTCTTTTTTTTTCACTTCACACTGTACTCCATGTTTCGCTACAGGGTCCTTTATATTTGTGGCTGGTGTGAACTGAAAAGCATTGCGGTGTGACATGCTGTGTTGTTTTTGTTGTAAAACATGCTTGACTATCTACTCCGGCTCATTAAATTGTGGCTCTCTGGTCTTCGTACAACTTCCTTGCACTCTGTAGAACCACAGTTCTTCAGCTGTATCGTCATCAGCTCCTTAAACAGGTTTGTGCCTGGAATAAATTCTGCCTCATTTATGAATGCATAGTACAAGCCTCTGGCAAATGAATGTGTTTAAATGCAATGTAAATACACCTAAATCTTGTGCTTCAGTGCATCTGGAAGGTGTTAGCACCAATGTGAGGCGAGGTGTTAGATTTGAAATTAAAACCCAGTCCTTACGTGATAAATACACTGCACCGGGTCTGTCTGGAACGCCAGCTCCCACTGCCCAGCAGCTGTTTCCTCTCACACACTGCACTTCCTCCTGTGTGTGCTGAAACCTGTTTGGAGACAGCGAGCATTGTTCCCACAAAATCGATCTGAAATATGCTGCGGTCCAGATAAAGCCAAGACAGAGGACTGCACATTTCAGTATGATGATCTTCCATCCTGTGCTGGGAAATGAGTAATTGTGATTTTGATTGCGCCACCCTTTTTTGGTCAACCTTCGACCCTGGTGATATTTTGCCATGTCACTGTCACATCTCTTGGCTTTTCAGAGGATAATGTATTCGGATATCCAACTAGGTGATAACAAAATTGCCTGACATTTTCAGATTTATTACTGTATTTTCCTATTATCGGTGGAAAAAATATAGGCAAATGCATCTCCATAAATCATGCTGAGGGAGACGCTGGGCTCATTGTGGCCTTTTTTTCTCTTTCGTTTCTTTTTTTTTTGGAGCGGGAAGGAGCTCTCTGCTTTCGATTGGGAAATAAATTGCAGCCTCATTTCGCCTGGATGGAAATGAGAGAGAAGAGGCCTGAGTCGTTCAATGGAAAGATTTTTTTCTTTCAGAGAAATGCAGCTACTTTTTCGGACTCAATACTGATTTGTGCTCATTGGCTCTGACAGCAGCAGCTCGAGCTCCTCTGGTTTTGTAATATTTGTTCTTTCTTTGAGGACGCACTTCACCAGCTTCCTCTCTGGTTCCATTTTCATGGTCCATTATGTCTTATGCTTTTTTTTTTTTTTTTTTACTTAGCAATAGATGTAACATTGATTTTATTGCAACCATTGTAAAATTGATCAATCAGTCCCCAATACATCAGATTGGAGTGGAAATGAGAGCTGCAGGAAATGAGAGATGCCAGTAATGTCATCTTTCATTTTCAAATTCACCGATTTTTAATTAACACTTTAATTTTAAACTTGTGTCTCTCATCTCAAAATAATATGAAAATGGTCACCTATGGGATATAACAATGATTTTAAAAAGGATAAAAGCACAACTTATATTACTGGATTACAAATATTAATGTACACTTACCAGTGTTATGAGTGTTAATGATTATGAGTGTGATTGTTGTGATAGTTGTGATTGTCTGTGTTAGTGTTGTAGAGTGGTGCTTTATGCAATTATCATAATTATAGTTGTGTGATTATTCTCTTCCATTCGGTGGACCAGTGTTTGTGTCAGTGAATCTTTCGGTCATTCACGCTCAGCAGTTTAGTTGAGTCAGTGAGTTCAACGAGCCCCGTTCAGGCTCATTTGGTCCGAGCTGGAGATTTTCAGTGCATGCAGTACTAGTTTGTTTTGTGCTGGACATGAAAAATCATTCTTTTTATAATACGTGTCAGATTGCCTGCTTGTATGTTCACTCTCTTTGGTGTTTTGCAATTAAAAGTGAAAGGAAAATGAATGTATGATTCTGCTTCTCAGCATGCTTTTATTGTCATAAGGATAGCCATGTAATTGCCAATTATTCAGCCCTAAACAGAAAAACAGGAAAAGCATAAATAATGCTCCAGTCAGACTCAGAGTGTTACTTCAGTTAAGACTCTTGCTACTGTTTGTAGTGTAAGACACTGGTAGATGAACAACAGACTCAAGTTCCTGTCAAAATCCTCTGTGATACTGGTGCTACCTAGTGATTTATTTTAGCTGGAGTTTTACTGCCATGCAGTATATTAAGGTGCCGCTTCATCCAAACTGCTAGCTATTGGCATTTGCCAGTCTTTACCTGTGGAATGCATTATGTTCATCATGGGGAAAGACATAGCTGGAGGTAAAGTTTTGCCTGCTTTAGACATTCAGGAGAGCTGATTTTAACGTACCAGAGGAGATAACAGTTTTTCATTCCTTTGTCATGCCCTGTGCTAAAGTTCATCTTTTAAAAGATGTGGTTGATTTATCTAACTCATTTCTTGCTTTGGGGGCACGGTGGCTAAGTGGTTAAGCACTTAGCCACTTAGCCATATGTTTGCCCCATACTTTGGGGGCTTCCTCCAGGTACTCCGGATATCAGCCCCCCAACCCACCAATTGGCTTTACAAATTTTTCTGTAATGTGTGTATGTGCATGGAATTATGCCCTACGATGGGTTGATCGAAAAAAAAAAACATTTCTCAGCAAACTGTGACACGTTACGTGAAACTTAAACATTAAAATAAAACATTAGTGACCACCTTAATATCCTATGAATAAAACAAAACTTCAGTAAAATTGCACATTAGAGTCACAGCTCTCTTTAAATTCATCTCTTCATCACTTCCTTTATTTAAACTGCTGAAAGCAAAATGGCCGCCGCGCTAGCACTTAGCTCCATACCAGATTAAACAAAAGCCTGAAGAGATCAGTTATAAAGTAAAGAGTTCTTGTTAACGGACTTTAGGGCTTCAGGCACCCCGTCCAGGGTGTCTCCTGCCTTGTGCCCCGAGTTCCCTGGGATAGGCTTCAGGCTCCCCTGTGACCCTGTGTAGGATAAGCTCCATGGAAAATGGATGGATGGATGGATTTCTTGCTGGAGGCAGTGTGCCAGAGCATGATGTTTTAAGCTGTTTGCCATTGTGATCTTAAGAACATGTATGCAATGAGCAGGGTAAGAATTCATTCAGTCATCTTCAGTAGCCACTTTATCCTGGTCAGGGTTGCGGTGGATCAAGAGCCTATCCTGGGAACACTGGGTGTGAATACACCCCGGATGAGATGCTAGTCCATCACAGGGCACCATGCATAGACATTCACTTCTAGCATAGACAATTAACCTAATGGTATGTTTTGCATGGAGGGAGGAAACCGGAGAATCTAGTGGAAACCCACAAAGACACGAAGAAAACATGCACAGAGGCTCAGAATCTTATGGGCACTGTTCTGTTTTGTTTTCTGTACATGATCCTGAAGATATAGGGAAAAGGCAACTTGCTTTCTTTTTAGACCAGGGTATATTTAATGTTTAATGCAAATGGTCCCCTTGTATTGACAGATAAATGCTGTCTTTCAAATTGTGATTCCATCTTTTCATCTGCAACATGTACTACTACTATCATATTCTAAGCCTTTTTTTTCTGGCATGCTCTCACGACAGATGTCATACAGTTCTGTGAGTCTTTCCATTTTTGCCAATGTACTGGGAAGCCTAATTAAGTTATTCCTCCTGCTTCTCTTTGTCCTGTTCCTGTAATTGGTTAGCCTATTGAATGTGTACTGGTTAATTATGTTGGGCAACTGCCTAAAGCTAAGTCTGGGAATCAGTACTGATAATGTGTGCAACTACTTGTTTTGCAGAATCTGTTCCTCCTTGTAGAATTACTACTTCTCAATTGTGGTTAAATTCTTCACCACTTTCAGGTTTGCCAGAGATTGTTCAAACAGATCAAGGTACTAATTTTTAATCCAAGCTATTTGTGCAAGTAATGAAAAATTTTAACATAGGGACTAGACACCTGGTGAGCTAAAATCCTGAGTCACAATGAGTCTTTGAGGGCTATGCATTAGAAGCATTGCCTAGACACATGGCAAAACTGGGATGAATGTGTTCCACTTTCCACTATTAGTTGTATTGTATGTGAAGCAGTCCGAATATCACTAGGATACAATCCTGCAGAAATTTGGAAATTCAGTTTAAGGTTGTCTTAAAAAGAGGTCCTTAGTAGAATAAGAAGCATAACATTTTAAACTGTGAGCAATTTTGGGAACATTTAAAAAAATATATAGAGAGGGTCATGGTGGCTTAGTGGTTAGGATGTTTGCCTCACACCTCCGGGGTTTTGGGTTCGAATACTGCCTCTGCCCTGTGTGCATGGAGTATCCATATTCTGCCCATACTTCAGGGGTTTCCACTGGGTACTCCAGTTTCCTCCCTCAGTCCAAAGGCATGCATTTGTGGCTGACTGACATTTCCAAATTGTCTCTAGTTTGTGAATGGGTGTGCGATTGTGCCCTGTGATGGGTTGGCACCCCATTCAGGGTGTCCCCTGAGTTCCCTGGTATAGGCTCTAGGATTCCCAGCAACCTTGTGTAGGATAAGCAGTACAGAAAATGTATGGCTGGTTATACAGTATATGTACTTTACCCAGTGAAGTCCTAGATGTGTCCCAAAAGTACATGAAGTAACATTCGTTACAGGAAAGCCGTCAATTTCAACCCAGTGATAAAGTAATGGTTTTCCTTCCTGTTCCTTGTTCTGTCTGCTAAATTTTCTAATCAGTTTTCCTGTATGATAATATTTTAAAGGACTACTGCACTTGTGAGGATGTTTCTGCTATTTCTGAGTCCAGGAAAGCTTGTAATTACAAACCCATTTCTGTCATGCTGGTAATTGTGACATTGGTAATGATGATATTATGGATGACTCCAATTGTTGTAGACTTTTGAACTCTGAAATGTTGAAACATTGCAAGACTGATACATAAGTTTCATTGACATTCATTCTCAGACCACTGTTGTACAACATAACATACTACTTACATCTGAACCCATTAAACAGGATGCCTACTGTGTTAGTACAACTAAAAGAGTAGTTATAAAAGAGGAGGTCAAATGTCTGTTGGGGCATGGATTGGAAAAGCTGCAGACTCAGTTGTAGACTGTGGAGCTTGCCTGCTTTATTTGTCCCAAAAGCAGATGGGTTATATCGCCTGTGTACTGATTATAGATGTGCCATTGTGGTTCCAGTCTTTAGTTTATATATCCTTTATCTAGGATAGAAGACACTATACTGTAGCTATTTTCTGGTTCAGCTTGGTGTGCTTAAGGGTTATTGGCAAATGCCATTGATTCCTTGTGCATGCAAATTGCACCTTTCATCACCCCTGATAATTTCCCAAAGTACACAGTTATGCTGTTTGGATTTAGAAATGCTCCCTGTACTTTCTAGAAGTCAACCTTGAGTTGTCAGGTGTTCTAAATATTTCATCATATTTATACAGCCTTGTAATTCACACCATGAAGTAGCCCACCCATGTAGAAATTATTGAAAGTCTAGAACAAACTTTCCTAACTTTACAACAGTCAGAGGTCATTCAGCAATAGCTTGTGAGGATGGGTCAAGTTGTTGTTCTTCAGTTACATTTAGCAGTAAAAGCAAGTGTCTACTATTTCAGCACTTAATTAGATAGAAGCACACAAGCCACCTTGTTTGAGAACTGCATGTTTTGATGTCTTTTATATTACTATGTCAGAAACATAATTTCTTTTGGCCAGGGCCAGATCATGTGGCAGATCATGTGACAGCTCACGAGGGCAGTGGTAGGTCAGTGTTTAAGACGTTGGGCTACTGATCAGAAGGTCGTGAGTTCAAATCCCAGCACCACCAAGCGGCCACTGTTGGGCTCTTGAGCAAGGCCCTTAACCCTCAATTGCTCAGATGTATAAATGAAATTAATGTAAGTCGCTCTGGATAAGGGTGTCTGCCAAATGTCGTAAATGTATATATGTGGCCAAGCAAGATGATGATCCAGATCAAAGACAACCTCATAATTAAAAAACTACTTAGAAATTATAGTATAAAATTATTTCTATAATTAGAAAACTGGAGCAGATATTGATGTGGCACTTCCAAAAAGTCCATCACTAAGATACCAGAATATAGACTGGTCCCCCACACCACATGCATTCCACTAGATCTGTTCAAATAATTTTTTAGTAATATCCCAAGTAAAACTTGTGCTAAAATATGTGGATGGGTGATCTGCTGTGGTGACCACGAATAAAAGCAGCAGAAAGAGGGAAAAAAGGTGAAGCTGGATATTATCCAGGATTTTTGTAGAAAAACAACTACTTTTTTTTCTCAGTGTTGTCTCCAATGACTGTTATGCCAAGGGACATACTCAGAGTAATCTCATGAAACCTTCATTTGAGTGATCTTGAGGATCATATTGAAAATGCCAGTAAAAGAAAAACAGAAGACCATGATTGCCTGTTCCACTTGAGACCTCTTCTGCATGTGATGAAGAACACTTGCAAAACTTTTTACAATCCTGAAAAACCTTTCTATTAATGAGAGAATAGTGGCCACAAAAGCTTACCGTGAATGACCCAGTATATGAAGGCCAATCCAACCAAGTGGAGGTTCATACTTTTCATCATGACTGACAGAAGAAATTGCTACACTGCAATTCATTGTCTACATCACAAAAACAACATTCTCCTCAGGCACTGAATTTGATTCAGTCATATATCTGATCAAGCCAGCATTCCCGGGCTCTGTTTGCCATTTGTTTGTAGATAATTTCTACATCAATGCTAAGCATATCTGTATGTGGTACATACAGAGAAAACAATGCCCCCCCAGACTCAGTCCAATGAAGAAGGCCTCTGAAGAAGAATGATCCCAGAGTCTTTATCAGGTAGATTCAAGACAGTCCAATTGTCATTGTAATATAGATGGACACAGGTGAAGTGTAAGTATGTTCTATACTATACATGAAGCATTCTCTAGACATACAATAGACAAGTATAAAATGAGAAAATAGTCAGTAGACAATCAAAGCACCTACAAAGTCCTACACCCTTTCTCAAATACAACAAGCACATTGGAGGAGTTGACTTGTCCAATCAGCTGGAAACAAAAGATTGTACAGGAGTTGTGAATGTGTGTACATGGTACTCTGCCATGGACTGGCATCCCATCTAAGGTATGTTTACCTTATATCTAAGGTGTTTCTGGGACATGCTATGGATCGACCATAACCCTGACCAGTGACTGAAAAGTGAGTGAGTGAGTGGTACAGGACTTTATCTTATCATTTCATGGATATAACTGCCACAGACAGCTACCTTTTGCACTAAAATATATGAAGAGGCCTTATGAGGGAACTTACAGCCCAGTTGCGAGAGACCACATTGAAGTTTCTTCAAGCACAGGAACTACCTTCCTGTGGCTATGTCAGCAGGATGATCCAAGTAAGAGGGCCACACAGAGTCATAAAACTTCTTAACTGCGGGAGAAACAAACAAATGTGTCGACCCTGTGAAAATGCAAGGAGTGTGATCAGGAACTGTTTTAATGAGCTGAGATTTGGAAACAATATATCATTTATCTAAGCAAAATATACAGAGTTTTAGTTTTACCAACTAGTACCAAAATGATCAGGTTTTTGTCAATCCATGACAGGACAAATGATCAGTTTATGTGCTAAGCATTATAAAATACCACATATTGATTAGAAATAGAGGTATATTGACCTAGGTATCAAAAAACAGGCAAATAGGCATAGAGCTCTGAAGGTTCAACTTGGAAAATGTGAGTTTTCTCAAAATACATACAGTACATACATACATTAGGAAGAAATTAGGTCATAGACAAGAACACTATATGACCAAAAGTTTGTGGTCACCTGGCCATCACAACCATGTGTGGTTCTTCCCAAAACTGTGGCCACAAAGTTGGAAGCACGCAATTCTATAGGATGTATCTGTATTCTGTAATTTCCATTCAGTGGAACTAAGAGGCCCAAACCTGTTCCAGCATGACAATGCCCCTGTGCACAAAACAAAGTCCATGAAGACATGGTTTGGCAGGTTTAGAGTGAACTAACCTGAGTAGCCTGCACAGAGCCCTGACCTCAACCCCACTGAACACTTTTGGGATGAAGCTTTCTTGCCCAACATGAGTGCCTAACCTCAATAATGCTCTTGTGGCTGAATGAAAACAAATCCCCACAGCCACACTCCAAAATCTAGTGGAAAGCCTTCCCAGAAAAGTGGAGGTTATCATGACAGCAAAGGGGGAATAAATCTGGAATGGAATGTACAAAAAGCACATATAGGTTTGATGGACAGGTGTCCACAAACGTTTGGCTATACAGTGTACATCCTCATAGATGCTAAGGTAACTGCCATTTTAGATTTTCTCATGCCACAGACTTGTTGTGGCTGTGGGGATTTGTAGGCTTGTTGTGGTATTGCAAAAAAAAAAACTGTTCTACTCTTTTACTGCGCACTTCTTTGCTTAACTCGTCCAAGTCATTTGTTTGGACTCCCGATTGTCAACAAGCTTTTAACAGCGTGAAAGCTTTCTGTGATACACCTGTGCTTGCAGCTCCTCATTTTTATACTTTTTTTTTTTATACTTGAGGTTGATGCAAGTGCTATAGGAGCTGGAGCTGTTTTGTTACAAGAGGATACAACTGGAGTTGATAATACAATGGTTATTTTTTGTGAAAACTGAACAAACATCAGGTGAAGCATTCTGCCAGACAGCAAGAAGCCCTAGCCTTTTAAAAATATCTATCCATATCTAAAAATTAAACACAAAGATATTTAAAACATTGCTGATGCACTTTCACTTACATAAAGTTTTTATGTTGCAACATCTACACGGTTGTATTTTAACATGTGCACAATCAAACGGAGGATGTGTGGACGGTCAGAGTTGCATTGTGTTGTTATCAGCATTGGAGCTTTTTTACTATTAGCATTAGCACTGTGTGATTCTCTGTGTTGATGTGTTATTAGTAACATAATTGTTGTGTCATTATCAGCATTGGTGTTGTGTGTTTATCAGAATACAGATGATCTTGAACTCTAATAGAAACAGATATTTAGAACAGTGTCTGGGATGTTCTAAGTCAGCAGAGACTCAATCAAACGACATCTTTCCAAACACTAAACTCCATTCGAGAACTTTACAGATCTCTGTTCTTAAGTGGTCTGTATAAGTACACTCCATAGTGTGCCTGATTCTGTAGTGCAGGGATTAGCAAGAATGATTGGAAGAATGAAAGAAACACTCCAGAATGTAGGCATCCACACACATTTATTTCACCTCAAAATGACATGGAAATCACCTCTGTAATACAAATCTGAAACTTGATTACTGTATTTATGTTTTTGAGAGAAACTGAAATAAGACCATGTCTTAAATGTTGTAAAAACCACTTACTGTTTCACTATTTAATAACAAAAAAAAGTAATTTAGTGCAAATTGAAAATAAGGGCTACTCTACCCTACCTATATAGCAGATGTGGAGAAGCAGTGAGGTTTATTTCCCTGACTATGCTGCCCTAAGTGTGTGTAACACAGGGCTTTTAATCTCGCATGGAAATGAATAAATGGATGTTGACTCGAAATTGCGATGACCTTTGCGATGCCTGCAGTCTACCTGGGAGAGAAGACGAAGCGCTGGTAAATATTTATGGCTTGTCGAAGACATGGAAGGTCGCGGCAGCGGCTTGTAGTCAAACATGTTCTTCCCACAAAGTCCAGAGGCATTTTTTTTTTGCACCCGACCCAGTGCTCTGAGGGAACACAATAAATGAACCAAACAGCCAAAAGTCCCTGACTATCCAGAACTGATTTATTTTATCGGTTAAAAACTATTCTATTTTTCTCCATGTTGGAGTGGCCGGGTGTAGGCTACATCGGTTTCTTTGTTTGAAGAAGTGTCTTCATTATTGCTTTTTAGTTATATGACTAACTATGTGTCATGACTATATATGACTATATATGACTATGTGTCAAACACAACAAACACAAGGTCCATGGGCCAAATCCGGCCTGCAGCGTTGTTTCATTTGGTCCACATGAACTTGTAAAAAATAGTAGTGAAACAGCCAGCAGTAGGCCAACACTACTGCTGAACATTTTTACACAATCCAGAATTCACAGCAGATCCGTAGCATAGTGACCACCGTTTTACAGCATAGCCGAACACATCTCATGCTGTTAACTACCAAAGTGCGGCAGCTTTCTTTTCCGCTTTTTAAAATATCCGAAGGGCAGTAGAAGTGGTGATGACACAAATTTGTTATTTAAAAATTTAATGTATAATCTACTGTCAAACGATCTTTTCACAATGATAACATTGGGAAAATTACGCCTTATATTATAAATCCTGATCTACTTTTCTTTTGCATTAAACTCCAGTAGGTGGCCTCACAGGCTCAGATCCTTTAAGTCCTGTAAGTTGCGAGGTGGGGCCTCTATGGATCTTGTTTGTCCAGCACATCCCACAGATGCTCACTCAGATTGAGATCTGGGGAATTTGGAGGCCAGGTCAACACCTTGAACTCTTTGTCATGTTCCTCAAACCATTCCTGAACAATGTTTGCAGTGTGTCAGGGTGCATTATCCTGCTGAAAGAGGCCACTGCCATTACGGAATACCGTTGCCATGAAGGGTAACATCCACATGAATTCCAGGACCCAAGGTTTCCCAGCAGAACATTGTGCACAGCATCACACTGCCTCTGACCTGCTTGCCTTCCTCCCATAGTGCATCCTGGTGCCATCTTTTCCCCAGGTAAGTGATGCACATGCACCTGTCCATTGCTCCACTGTCCTGTTCTGATGCTCACGTGCCCACTGTAGGTGCTTTAGGCCTTCAGGTCAGTGGTCAGGGGTCAGCATGGGCACTCTGACCGGTCTGCAGCTACGCAGCCCCGTACACAGCCCCATACACAGCAAGTTGCGATGCACTGTGTGTTCTGATACCTTTCTATCATAACCAGCATGAACTTTTTCAGCAATTTGTGCTACAGTAGCTCTTCTGTGGATCGCACCAGACAAGCTAGCCTTCACTCCACATGCGCATCAGTGAGCCTTGTGCACCCATGACCCTGTCGCCGGTTCACCGGTTGTCCTTCCTTGCATCACTTTTGGTAGGTACTAACCACTGCATACCGGGAACACCCCTCAAGACCTGCTGTTTTGGAGACGCTCTAACCCAGTTGTCTAGCCATCACAATTTGGCCGAAGTTGAAGTTGCCCAGATCCTTATGCTTGGCCATTTTTCCTGCTTCCAACACATCAACTTCATCACACACACACACACACACACACACACACACACTGAATATATGGTTACATACAACTCACATTAAGAAACATTCTTCAGAAAGTTGTTAGCCTTGACATGCCATCCTCAGAGAAAGTTGCTACTATTAACATTTCTACCTAAGAGAAAGTTTCTATAGCATCAACATGTTTACCTCAGAGAAAGTTGCTACCATTAACATTTCTACCTGAGAGAAAGCTCCTAGCATTTACATGTCGACCTCAGAAAAAGTTGCTAGCATTAACATTTCTACCCCAGAGATCACCAAATTGCTTCATGGTAGAGAATGCCAGCAAACAAGGCTAGCTTTACCGTTTGCCCTTTTTATCCAGTTTATTAAATATAAATGTGTGATTTTAATTTACTCACGCTAATGCTAGTGTGTCGCTTAGCCTAGCAAATTGACAGAAGCCTATCAGTTGAGTGCACATGAGGTTATAAGATGCGCCTTAGTTAAAATGACCTAACATATAAATAGAGGGCTTGATTTATGTAGTTCTGTTTTCCCTGTACCGCATTTATAGAGAAAATAAATGATATAATTAAGTTGTGATTGCAACTGAGTTGTCAGATCCGAACTGAAAATAAATTGCAATCAAATCTAAATAATAAACAGACATGGCACCCATGTGTCAGGCTCAGAATTGGTCAGAAATGTTTCCTGGACTGTTTTTGACTTCACTGTTATTGATATTCATACTGTATTAGATAAAATGTTCTTATTACTTATGGTTGACTCCATTTCCTAAGTGTCATGTTTTGCACGCATTCAAAAACTCTTTCAGTTACATTTAAAATGGAGGACATAAATTGCTATGATTACTGTTAGCAGGAGTACAGTTTTCATTACTCTTGAAGTAGTAGTGCAAAATTGAATATGCATACATTCATATATTAATATACATTCATACATAAGTACATCTCTTAGCTGATTGACTACAGTCTTTAGTTTTGCACATTATATTTTGTACAAAATTATGATCTAAACAACTCTGGTTTCTTCCCCCAGTCCAAAGACATGCGTTGGTATTTCCAAATTGTCCGTAGTGTCTGAATGGGTGTGTGAATGTGTGTGCGATTGTCCCCTGCGATAGTTTGGCACCCCATCCAGGGTAACCTTGTTCCCCGAGTTCCCTAGGATAGGCTCCAGGCTCCCCCGCTACCCTGTGTAGGATAAGCAGTATGGGAAATGGATGGATGGATGGATGATCTAAACATTTATTATGAAGGTCCTATTGAGAACCAAATGATAATGTTACACATATTCTAATTTCTCTTTCTCTTTTTGTATTTAAGCACCTGATAGATATCCACATCCTTCCTTCATTCCTTCCTTTGAGTCTTTTTACTAACATGAGTGGCACTTTTTTGGCTCCCAATGTCAAGCAAGGGCAGGGTTTGGATGCAAGAGCAGTGTTTTATTGAACGAAGCAGACAAATCCAAAAGGGCAAACCAAAATCAAAGTCGATAGACAGGCAATGTAGTATCAGGCAATCAGCAGACAGATTTAAGTCGCCTGGGCTTAACTCAATAAACAAAACAGACACGGTCAATACCAGGAAAGCGTGTACAAAAAAGGCTAGTGGCATGCTAGGAGCAAGACTTTGCAAAGATTCAGAGAAAGTCTGGGTTATTTATAGTGTGTGTGATCATGTGACTGGGTTTGTAGTTTGGTGAGGATTCTGGGAAATGGAGTTCTTATTGATATGGGAAGCAAATGTGCCACCCAATTGTTTCTTCTTTCAGCATCGTTGCAGTTTCCTTTTTTTTTTTTTTTTTTTCTTTCAAAATCAGCCTGCAAATGAATGAATGAGAAAGGCAGGATAACATTGCTCATTTATATGGGGTGACACTGTGTTTTGCCTAGAGCAGCACACTGGTATAAAGCAGCCCTGATTGAAGACGATACCTGTCTCTGTGTTCTGACGTTCTATTAAAAAGGATACTGATCACAGTGGAACGGCGTGTGATTAACAGAATCCGGCCTACAGAATACTAATATAGCAATAGTGTAGATAAGACGTGTTCATTTGTCTCTTCTGATATGCTTCAGATGTCTCAAGATATGCAACACGGTCCTTAAAATTCACTTAAAAGTGCCGACTCAAAGGAGGCTGTCATATACAGTATGTAGTTTAGTCCCAAATCACACGTGGGTGCTGACTGGAACAACCGGTCCAAGTGTGTCTTAGGGTGCACTCACACTTGGCAATCTGTACCGTACCTGAGCACATTTGACCTCCAAAGTCCAGTTCGTTTGACTAGTGTGATTGCTCTGTACCGGGCCCGGTTGAAGAGATGGACTCGGGCACGGTTCAGTTGGACTCATCTAGTGTGTTCACTAACCATGGCCGAGCACGAAACTACTGTTCCATTCGAGAATATTTGGGTTTATAACGGGTCTGGTTCTCACTTTATTGATGAATGGGATTGTAGTCAGCGAGTAAAGCTACAAATTCCTTCCTCAATGTCAGCCTTCTCCATAAAACTCTTCTGATACGTGCAGCACGATTAAGTGATAAATCTATTAGGCAAACTATGAGGCATGTGAGCGGACCATGTGTCACTGCACCCCAAACGACTCCAAATAAGCCACAAAGCAAGTAACGTTACAATGATGGACTCCGTTGTGCTGTGCGAGAGTGTTTTTCTTTATGTTTTCTTCAAAACACAATCGTGATGACGCTAGCATGCTCAGGCCCGGAACGTTAAGCGCAATGCGAGTGCAGGCCAGCAGGGGAGTGGGGAGGAGGCACAGTTGTGTTTGGGCATGGTACAAGGCAACCGGGCCTAGTGTTAGTACGCCCTTAGAGAGGTGGTCTTCCAGATGAGCCCTAGAACGGTTTGATCGCAGTAAGAAAGTGATTTGACTCTGAATTAACTTGAATTAGCTGCATTAAGTGAACCAAACACACCATGTTTTTGGGTTGCGGCATATTTTTGTAGATTCCCGAGCTACTAAATTGAGCCAAAGCAAAGGATATCTGCAAAGGATCTCTGCAGAAATGTAATATTATGCACATTCGGATAAGCAGAGAGAGAGAGAGAGAGAGAGAGAGAGAGAGAGAAAACATAACAAAAATGTTCAATGTTAAACATAAGTAGTTATTAAAATAATCATCTAGTAAGTTATTGAGTTCCAGCTGTGTGTTGTCCGTGCTCAGGTGATTTTTGTGATTCCCACACACACCTGGTAAAGGTTAGTTTTCCGTTTTCTGACCAATGAATGACATTGTTTTACAAGTATGTTTTTTTGTTCTTTTATTTATGTGCAGTGCGAAACCAAACTAAATAGCAAGCAAGACTAATAGGTGTGAAAGCACCCATGCAGTCGATGCACCTGAGACTGTTCTCACTTGAAGAAAAGTGATATATGAAGAAACCTCTGTCTCACGTGTTTATTAATAATTCTTCCTCCTTGTTACTCATGCACGTCTTCACCGTCTTGAAATGGTGATTTATTTTCCCCCTGATACATTTTTTTGTGTTACAATGGAAAAGTTTGCAGTCCATTCCTCAGTAGTTCTGCTCTTAAACCATTCCCATTGGGGTTTTAATCTTTAAACACCTTTAAGCTGTTGCTGTAGATTGTTTGTGCTAGTTACAGTTTTACAGTATAGCTTCCATCACACGTTCCACCATACCTCACAGATCAATAACAATTTCATTTAGAGCATCTTTGGCCAGATGGTGTTTTGTCGCGCTTGAGTGTCTCGGTGTGTGAATGTGACTGTAAACGCATGTGAATTAAAAGTGTTTGTGGACGAAAATAAAAGAAAGTTTTATTGCTGTTTGCTGTAAAATGAGAAGGTCAACAGGAAAGTTCAGTCGAAGAAAAGGACAACCTGTAGTTTTTCACACATTCGGTGCTGTTGTGATGCTGGTTTTGATGCTAGAAGAAGTCGTTTTGATGCTAGAAGAAGTCGTTTTGAACATCAAGTTTTGCTAATATTAATAAAGAAACATTGTTTGAAATGGAATTGGAGGAGCAGTGATTATAAATGGCTCAAAGGAAAAATGTGAAGAATTCAGTTCAGTAATACAGAATTATGTAGTGAAGTGAAAATGAAGTGTCCACATTATAATAAATAAAGAAATATACTGTATATGTTAAAGAATTTGGGCTGGCTTAGTGGTGAGCATGTTTATCCTGCACCCTCATGATTTGGGGATTCGATTTTTACCTCTGCCCTGTGTGCATGGAGTTACGGGGGCTTCCTCCGGGTACTCAGGTTTCTTCCCCAAGTCCAAAGAAGTGTTGTATTCTGATTGGCATGTCTAAATTATCCATAGTGTGTGAATGCGTGTGCGATTGTGCCCTGCATTGGGTTGGCACACCATCCAAGGTGTCCCCCACTTTGTGCCATGAGTTCCCTGGGATAGGCTCCAGGCTCCACCCGACCCTGTGTAGGATAAGTGATACAGAAAATGGATGGATGGATGGATGGATGGATGTTGAAGAACTGAGCATTCACAGATAATTCACACACAATGGTGACAGTACTGACAATTGAAACACTTCTTTTTTTTTTTCAATGTTTCCGGTGATCCCTTTTGCATAGGTGTAAAAAAACAAAAAAAACAAAAAAAAAGACCACAGCCAAATCCGAATACAGATACGGATATCTGGAGCACTAAACAGATACGTATAGTGTCATTGCATTATGCTTTTTTGTGTGTGTGTTTGTGTGTGTGTGTGTGTGTGTGTGTGTGTGAATAATTTGTCTTCTGGTCACACCAGTGGTCATGAATGCGTTTCTCAACATAGTAGACATTTATGATCCTCCAGAAATGAAGGACACTCGGTTTTATAACACACACATACACTTAGTATTTACTACGCGGACTTAGGTGCGTGAGCTAATCCAATTAGCACATTCCCTCTTCCCCTTCCTCCCGTGTTCAAGGAGACTCTCGTTCATCCGTCCCCTCCTTCGTTCTGCTCCTCAGTCCTGCTTGTGCAGCCGAGGAAGGACAAGCTATGGAAAGACTTGACCCAATCGCATCTGTCTCCATTAAACATCAGAGTGGGGACATGGATTCTTGGCCACAGAGCGTGAAAGCAGATTGCAGCACAGGCGGCGTCATTACTCCACGTGTTAAAAACACATTAGCTGCCCATAAGGTGCCACGGTATTTACACGCTAATGAAAATACCTGGAGACAGTTAACGCTTATGTTCTGTTTTTAATGTGAATGAAGCATGAAGCCTGAAGTTTTAATATGCTGCTCTCAGTATATGCAGTGCCCACCACTAATATTGGCACCCTTGGTAAATATGAGTTAAAGAAGGCTGTGAAAATTTTTCTTTTGACATTTTGTTAAAAAAAATCACAAAAATACTCTGCTCTCATAGATATCAAACAACTGCACAGAACAAAACAAAGGTTTACCCAAAAAAAAACTTTGTTAAATATAGGTGTGCAACAATTATTGGGACCCTTTGAGTCAATACTTTGTGCTACCTCCCTTTGCCAAGATAACAGAGGTTGGACAATACATGGCAAGGGATCTGAGACCATTCCTCCATACAGAATCTCTCCAGATCCTTCAAATTTCCAGGTCCACACTGGTGGACTCTCCTCTTCAGTTCACCCCACAGGTTTTCTATGGGTTTCAGGTCAGGGGACTGGGATGGCCAGGGCAGGACCTTGATTTTGTGGTCAGTAAACCATTTTTTGTTTAATTTGGTGTATGTTTTGGATCATTGTCCTGCTGGAAGATCCGACCACGGCCCATTTGAAGCTTTCTGGCAGAGGCAGTCAGGTTCTCATTTAATATCTGTTGATATTTGATAGAGTCCATGATGTCATGTATCCTAACAAAATGTCCAGGTCCTCTGGCAGAAAAACAGCCGCAAAACATTAAAGAGCCTCCACCATATTTAACTGTGGGCATGAGGTACTTTTCCATATGGCTACCTCTCTGTGTGCACCAAAACCACCTCTGGTGTTTATTGCCAAAAAGCTCTATTTTGGTTTCATCTGACCATTGAACCCGATCCCATTTGAAGTTCCAGTAGTGTCTGGCAAACTGAAGACGCTTGAGTTTGTTTTTGGATGAGAGTAGAGGCTTTTTTCTTGAAACCCTTCCAAACAACTTGTGGTGATGTAGGTGACTTCAGATTGTAGTTTTGGAGACTTTCTGACCCCAAGACACAACTAACTTCTGCAATTCTCCAGCTGTAAACTTTGGAGATTTTTTGGCCACTCGAACCATCCTCTTCACAGTGCGTTGAGACGATATAGACACACGTCCAATTCCAGCTTGATTCATAACATTTCCAGTTGACTGGAACTTCTTACTTATTGCCCTGATGGTGGAAATGGGCATTTTCAATGCTTGAGCTATTTTCTTATAGCCACTTCCCATTTTGTGGAGCTCAACATCACAGCTATATTCCTTGGTCTTACCCATTGTTATGAATGACTAAGGGAATTTGGCCTATGTGTTACCTCATATTTATACCCCTGTGAAACATGAAAATGTCAATGGGAATATACGACTAGTTATTTTTCTCATATGAATTCATAGAGGTGCCAATAATTGTTGCACACCAATATTTAACGAAGAATTTTTTTTTTGTTTGTTTTTGGATAAACCTGTGTTTTATTTGCAATTGTTTGATATCCATGAGTGCAGAGTATTTTTGTGATTTTTTTTAAACAAAAGATCAAAAGGTTAAACATTAAAGACAATTTTTCACAGCCTTTTTTGCTCATATTTACCAAGGGGGCCGATATTAGTGGAGGGCACTGTATACTAATTTGTAAGTGGATTTTTTTTTCCATTAAGCCACAGATATCTCAGACAAGATGCAATTTAAGGGAAATCTAAATGCCAAATTATTCTTCAATTATTAAGCAATATGCATGACAGAATCTCCTAGACTTTTATGGCTTAAAATGCAATTTGGAGCAAAGTGTTTAAACATAAAGTGTGGAAACACAAATTTGGCAGGAAATTGCAGACCCTATGCAGTAAGCAGATCCACATTGCTCTGCTCTATAGCATAATGTTTTACATTTTGACCCATACTGTATCATTACATATTCCTTGGTTTTGTGCAGCATTCACATCATATGGAACAATCTGGTGAAATATTTCATTTCTCTGACATGAAAATACTCACACATTCCTGTTTCGTTATCAGGTGGTGCAATTTATCAGTTGTGTAATCATCAGAAATGGAAATATATATATATATATATATATATATATATATATATATATATATATATATATATATATATATATATATATAATTTTTTCTCCTATCAGTCAGAGAAATTACAAATCCCCTGATTTAAAATTTGAGGCTATACGATTGTACACCAACAAACAAACAAACAAACAAACAAACAAAAAAACAAGGTATAATTTGCTACATGTACTTTTTCAAATTGCCCTTAGACTATTTATCTAAATCTCAAGACAATTTTGCACATATCATCTAGGGAACATACAAGCAAACGAGAGAGAGAGAGATAGAGATAAAGAGAGAGAGAGAGAGAGAGAGGCTAGTGAAGGAACGACTATTGCTACAGTAGATGTGATAACAAGAACTACCTTTTCTGTAGATATTCCACAACATTAAATGTACCTGTAAATAGATAAATCTTATGATGGGTTGTTCAATAATAAATAAATAAATAATAATTTTTGGCAAATTGCTCCGATATAAGAGGACTTTGGGAAAATATGAAATATTCCACTTTTGTGTGATAACAGTAATTCTGCTTGGCATCAGGTGTTACGTAAACACAGGGAGGGCGGCAGGATGCAAGTGCAGGGGAAACAGTTAATTTATTGAAAAAAGGGAAACACAGAAGAACAGGCAACAATAATCCACATGAACAGAAGCGAGTAGAATCCAAACGGGTAGAACATAAATCCACAATGAGCACAGAAGTTAATCCAACATAATAACGAGGCAAGGGAATAATCCACAAAGACAACATACATGAAAAGAAAACAAAAGGAAACAACATAAACACGTGATACAAGGCTATAGACTATGAACAAAAACTATGAGCTACGGGCTATGGGCGAGAGAGCGCGAGCAGGTGGCAGGCGTACATCACATGCTTAAACAAACTCTAATATTCCGCGTTTATGCGGAAATGGGAAGAGGTATAAATACACACACACAGACAAGAGACACCTGAAACTCATAATGACAATGAATGAACATGGGCGGAGACATGACGTAAACCAAGAAACAAAGAACCAATGAACATACGGAGGCGGAGACATGATGTGAACGAAAACAAAAGCACATGGCAACGAAAACAAAAGCACATGGCAAAGAAAACAAACGTGAGTCCATGTATGAATCAGTCCAGCGGGTTTTTGTGAATGAGGAATGTGCTGCTCTCCGTAGCAGCGCGGAGTGTGGAATGCAGAGGTGTTCATGCAGCGAACGACTCTGGGAGTCAACCGCTTGCTTCGCGAGTGACTCCGAGTGCTAGAGGTAGTCTAACAGAGCCCCCCCCCAAAGGCGCTTCTCCCGAGGTGCTATAAGTTCCAACCGCTCTGGTGGACCTGGGCCCCTGGGCAGGATCATAATGTCTGCCCCCAGGACCCGAGGCAGGCATAGTCCATTGTTCTGGAGCCAGAGTGGAGCATGTCTGGTTGTCCCTTCGGCCACGGTCAAGAATTTGGTCGAGAACTTGGCTTGGAACTTGGCTTGGAACTTGGCTTGGTGCTTGGTTTGAAGCTTGGCGTGGTGCTTGGCTTGGAGCTTGAAGCTTGGCTTAGCTTAGAACTTGGACTGGAAACTGGACTGGAACTGGAACTGGAATCAGACTTGGCACCTGGACTAGAGACAGACTTGGCACCTGGACTAGAGACAGACTTGGAGACAGACTTGGAGACAGGACAGGAAACAGGCTTGGAAACTAAACTGAAAACTGGACCTGAGATTGAACTAGAAACTTGACTGAAAGCTAAACTAGAAACAGAACTGGAAATGAAATTAGAAACCTGACTGGGAACTGGACTGGGAACAGGACTGAGAACTGAACTAGAGACTGGACTGGGTACCGGATTGGAAACTAGACTAGAAACAGAACTGGAAGTGAAACTAGCAACCTGGCTGGAAACAGAGCTGGAGACAGAGCTGGAGATAAAGATGGAGATAGAGCTGGAGACAGAGGTGGAAACCGAGCTGGATTCTGGGTTGGATTTTGCACTGAGAAAGGACTCTGGGTCTGAACTGAGGAATGAACTGGAACATGACTCTGGCTTAGGGTATGGATCTGGACTGAGACATGGACTAGGATATGGGTCAGGACAGAAACCTGGATCTGGACTTGGACATAGACTTGGACTAGGACATGAACTAGGACTAAGACATGGGCTAGGACTTGGAAAGGAGGTCATCTCGTGGACTTCAGACATGGACTTGGCTTGGGAGGAGGTCATCCAGTGGACCTCAGACATGGACTTGGCTTGGGAGGAGGACATCCCGTGGACCTCAGACAGGAGCAGGACAGGAGTGGAGGTCCCCTCGGAGCGACTCCGAATGCAAGAGGTAGTCTAACATCAGGAGTTAAGCCTTATTCTGGATATATTTGATTCCTTATCACAATGTCACAATAATGTCACAATAATTATGCTATTGACTTATCATACGATATATGGACATGACATCGAGCATTTTTGCTGACCTTGATATCGCCCATTGTGTATACATGCGTGTTTGTTTACATAAGAATGAATGTCACCAACATTTTATCCATTCGTGCTGCTTCTGTCCTCTCGTCTGCTCTAGGGCAGTCAAATTAAAATCTGAACTTCAAATACTCGTCGAATTTAAGATATAAATGCATATTCGAATGCAAAAACTGTCCATTTGAATTTAAGATGTGTAGCAAGCACTAGCACCGATTTTAATTATAACATACTGTTGAAAAAATGACGTAAGATATTAACAATGCACTAACAATGTTTTTTGAAGAAGAAAAATCTAGAAAGAATAGTTCTAGTGTTTCAAATAATCCAGTCGTAGTCAATAATGTTGGGGGTTGAGCCGCTTAAGTCGCGTGAGCTGAAGCTGAACACTGAATGAACAGCGGTAAACTGAAGTGCTTTAATTAATTAATTAACTCACCCAAACGCGTCCTATACACATATGAGATTAATCAGACTTATACACAACGTAAACCTAATATTACAACTTGCTTCCCCACAAAATGATGCAAATGCACAAGTGAACTTAAGTAAGTCGCTAGGTAGAATGGTAAGTCACGTTGTGAAAACGCTCTTTCTGCAACAACGCACTAAAAGACAGACAATGACTAACTAAAGCATAAAGAATTCACTATATTTTATTACAGTAGTGTACTCATTGCAATGTTATTATTCCAGGAAATCAGGTTTTCACAACAAGGGCAGTTTTCACATGTTTTTGTTGATGACAATTACAATAATATCATTTATCGCAATTATTTCTGGGACAATATGCCGTCCAACAAATGTGGTTATCATGACAGGCCTAATTCCTTACTTGTTAAAAATTCTTTCCAGCCCTTTATTTTCATTCTCACCTGCACAAACACCTGATATGAGGAGGAGGAAGGGGTGTGGTTCTTCAGGACCCATTTCCAACAGGATTGTTGACAGGTCATCAATAAAATGAAGACGTACTGTATATACAGTAGAGTCTGTATAAAATCCAGAGACACAGTGTGGGCCAATGAGATACATGACAGTAGTGTACACTACAGGAAATAAATAGCAAACATTACAGGAGGGTTGTGTGTGATTTAATGGCTGTTCCGTGTTAAAGCCTGTGACCGACTCTGTAATTATGCAATTATGATAGGTTCCACTCGGGCCGGTGGATGACACACGCGATTGTCTCCATGAATGGAAGATTACATTGGAGTTCAGCTGGATTTTAACCTTACGGTCAATTTACACAATGGCTCCACTGTAATTGATAGCAACATGAAGCATATTAGGGTCAGATTGCAAGGTGTGGATATTGGAACAAAACAGCGCAAACATGAATACAATTTTGCCCGCTGCTGGAAAGGACACGAGAATGCAAAAAGGAATTCGATCTCTCCCTTTGCGCCAAGGTCGTCTAGGTGAACAAGCAATCCCATCATGCCAAGAGAACAACCCATTTATCCAATCGAGACATCTGATTAAAATATGAACAGGCTGTGTGTGTGTGTGTGTGTGTGTGTGTGTGTGTGTGTGAATGTGTGCGCCAACTTTGCCAACACAGGCAAAGCCACTGTCAAACAACTTAGAAAATCAATAATGGTAAAAGAATGGGTTCACTGGTAACTTAAATCTGTGTAAAAATAAATAATTTTAAATATGCACAAGTGCTGTGGCAAAATGAAACTGAAATTAACGCTAAAGGACAAGATCACAATGCTTGGAATGCTACAAGAACTTCTCACTGAGCTGAGATGGTTTAACAGGCATCAAAAACAACAACAACAACAACATATAAGGTAATTAAAAAAACATTACCGATTCATGTTTAGCTAGCTGACTGAATGTATAATATATTATCTAGCTGAAAGTACAGGAGAAAACACTCAAAGGTAATTATACACAGGGTGCAAGAGACAGAGAAAGATGGAAGGATACATATAACTTCATTTACATAGACACATATCGGCAGCCCATAATACCACAGACAACCTTATTAAGGGATAAAGGAAAACCTCTCACATGGTGACCCGAACTGAAGTATGTTTCCCTGTTGCATATATCGCTGTATGGCATTTTGACAGCCAGTCTCTGATTACAAACTGAATTGATTAGACTTGTGTTTGTTTCACCACGGCATGTAGCTATTCAACAACTTGATCCAAGCCTAACATTGATGCCTGGACCCCTAGTGAAGACATGTCTGTCATTTTGGTGAAATATATTTATATTTCCAAAAGGAAAAAGTTGTCAAATTATATTATAGGCAGAAAAACCCAATTTAACCAACCCCCCCCCCCCAGACCACCGTAAATATAGACAATGATCAGTCTACTGTAATAAAACAGACTTACTTAATAGATTTACTTAATAATCTCAAACAACCCAATCCGCTACCACATACAGCAATGTCGCAGCATGTTTGATAACCTGCACAATAGCATTAATAAGGGGCAGAAATGGAAAAAAAACATCAGTAAACCACAATTACTGCATTTTTTTTATGGATGCATAAAGCATTGAAATCAATGAACCTCGCACAGGGACCTTAATAACATCCCGCTAATGACTGTAGCATACTTTTCATGATACTATGCACCCTGTCAACAATCATAAGTAACAGCTAATGTTTTGAGATAGTAGATTTTTCCTAAAATCAAACAAGAAACAGTAAAATGGCCATTATGAAGAAGACATGTCAGTTCACAATTGGGACGAGCATGTTTACGAAACGTTATTTGAAAAGTGTTCTGTTAGTTAACTTGATAAAAGTTGTTGGAATGGTTAAATCCTGAAATCTGTTCTCCTGCTTAGCCATCAGAAATTTTTATCTAAAACTTAATATCTGTTATGTGAATTGGTTATTTTTATTTGTCATGAGGGGTTAAGTTGGGCCGGGGCTGAGCCCCGGCACATAGGCTTACGACTTTCCTCGTACATTTTCAACAATATAGGCTATATGTGTTTTTTTCTCAGGTAGGCTAGCTTACTAGCATGTTCTAGTGCCTACAACGCCTGCTGTTCTCGAGTCCATTTCATGTCATATGGTGTCAGGGGTGGACTGGCCATCTGGAGCACCGTGAGTTTTCCCGGTGGGCCGCCGGACAATGTGGGCCGGCCTGCTGCTACGTAAATATATAAAGAACTAATGATAGTACGTTTACGTATTCTGTCGGCCCAGGCGAATCCTCGCGCCGCCAACATGACTGAAAATGATTAATCTATTTAGCGGGCTCTGGCTCACTGCAGCGGTCTAACAGCGCTCGTCAATGTCAAAATGTTTGAGATGGCCAATCAAGTCAAAGAAGGCGGGGTTTACTGTTCACAGAAGTCGAGCCCAAGCAGTAATTCAGCGCGGTGCTTTTTAACGCCTGAATAATGCGAGGTCAGATGTAAGGAGCTGAACATGACGAGGCTGAATACAGCAATATTTGCCAACTGTTTAATATAAAAATGCTAAATAGGGTGGCCATCTGTCCGATTCTAGGTCAGACAGTCCGGTTTTAAAATACCATGTCTGTCTACCGGCACATCCTTGAGCCGGACGCTCATTTGTCCTCCTTTTAAGATCATCACTATTGTATACTTTATCCAATGGTAGCCTATATAATGATTAAATAAATAAATAAATAAATAAATAAATAAATACCAGGTACTGTGGGCCGCTTATGTGCTAGAAAGTCAATTACAGTTTAATTTTCTACTCTTAATATTTTGTATTTATATTCTCTGCTTTAATGATTACACCATTCCTATATTTGATACTGACACAAAGGAGAGTTCACAGGCCTACAGAAAGATTTTATTGTCATCAGATGTAGCTTTGCACACTGCCAGCATCTAGAATGATTTTGATCAGCATGTTAGTGTTCATAGCAGAGGGCTCTCTCAACTTGTTATATTTTACACTCCTCGAAAGCCTGAAACCACAGAGCCCCCCCCCACCCCCCCACACACACACACACATAATAAATCCCAATTTAACCCCTGTTTGTCATACAATGCAAAGTCAAATAAGGGTGGCCTAACAGCTGATAAAATCCGCTACGTTCATTATTAACATTTGCTTTCTGTAGAAGGATTTTGCAGCATCATGAAAATGAAGAATGAGGAGGATGAAGAAGAGCTAAATAAATCAGCCAGGCATACTTTCTAATCTTTTGTGTGGTCAACAAGACATAAACATGCAAACTAAGACTATAATCTTAGTTTCTAATTAAATTACTCCCTCTCCATCCATCATCTGTTTGTCTGTATTTACACTGACAAGGGTGCTGATGAACAAACTTTTGTTCGTATGCTGCAAGGTGACCTACAAAGTGAGCTAAATCACACGACACACTGAACCAAATGTCCCTGACTTTAATCCTTTCCATTTGGTAACCTTTGAAGCTAACTGTTATTATTTCAGTTTAAGGACACTCACATGTATATTAATTCTTAGCAGCAGCTAGCAAGCTGGCATAAATTAGCCAACAGAACTAGCTAGTGAAATTAGAACCATTTTGGTAATATAAAAGTAATGTTAAAGTAACAAGAACAGTGTGAATACTAGCTAGTAACATTATATATTCCCTGTAAAAAAGACATCCGAGTTTTAAAAGACGGCTGAAATCACACAATCTAAACCTGGCTTAAGGCTTTTCAACCTCTGTAAACCTGACTACGACCTTGGGAATTTCACCCAGGGAAATGAGCTTGCCATATTTTCCCTAATCTTACAATCATAAAAGAGGCCTAAGCACAGGTAAGAAAAGTAGCGGTGATGGAGCATAGTGCGGCCAGATCAATAAAACACGTTTATTAAAAACCAACAAGATGAGGGAAAAGGGAAAACCTTTATTAACCACAAGATTAAGGTAAAATCAAATAACAGTTCCACAGGGCACTACTGAGTGTGTACCAGGTTTTGGCTTTCTGTAAGAGACGCAGCATCTCGACTGCAGAGCAGGAACTATTCTACAACCATATTAAAAAAAACAAAACAAAAAAACTGCAAATGTCAACAGTGAAATTGAACTAACTCATAATATATGAGTGCAACATAGCAGACACTACTAATGTTTTTGACCTGATTTTGGAAAAGATTTTTGATGTATGAGAAGAGACTGAGACTTAAACAGGAGGGCAGGCCAATGCTCAATATTTGATTTAATTCAGAAGTTAGCAAGACAGATTGATTGATTTATTTATCTATCTATTTATTTATTTATTTTATTTATAATTCTCTCAGTACAGTAAAGTTGATTGGCTGATTGTCAGTGCTGTGACCAAACACATGTACTGCTTGCCTTGTCTTCTGACAGACAGCTGTGCTTCCCCTATTTTAAAAACCACCAGCCACCACTGCTGTGTTCCTACCTTGCATCCAGTGCAGGAGGTCCAGATCCACCGTGACCCTGATCAGGATAAAGTGTTTACTGAACATGAATGAATGAATGATCAATTACAACGATGCAGCAGCTAAAGTTGCAGGAAGACTCCCCCCCCCCCCCGAAAGTAAGTACCAAGAGCAGGGACACTTGCTGACTCAAGCAGGTTAGGCGGACACTCAATTTACAAATACGACTTAAGCCCTAGCTGGTCAGGATTACTTTCACTGGGTGATGTCTGTAATAAAATTTTCCACAGTGGCCTCAGGACTAGACGAAAATGATCACACGGCTGCAGAGTTGGTCAAAAAAAGGGAGACGGGGAAGGGAGAAAAACACTGACATGGCTGATCAGGATGGAAGTTAGCACCTGTGCATTGTGGAATTACTATAGGTACCCAAATGTACTCCCATCCGAATAGATCTGTACACAACTCTCTCATACAATTTAAAGAACACAGAGTTATAAACTACCTAGGCTTTCCAAATAATTAGCAAATGGATGAAAGGACGAACAAAATGAGGTACAGTACATGGCAATGACCGAGAACATCTTGCTCAATTTAGTGACGTGGTCACGTTTATTTTTTTTTTGCATCAATTGGACGGCTGGGTGCGTGTGCGTCGCTTACCTGAGGAAGACATGGAACCAGGATGCACTATGGGAAGAAAGAACGCTGGCAGAGACAGCGTGATGCTCTGGGCAATGTTCTGCTGGGAAACCTTGGGTCCTGGCATTCATGTGGATGTTACTTTGACACGTACCATCTACGTAAACATTGTTGCATATTAAGTACACCCCTTCACGGCAGCGGTATTCACTAACGGCAGTGGCCTCTTTCAGCAGAATAATGCGCCCTGCCACACTGCAGAAATTGTTCAGGAATGGTTCGAGGAACTTGACAAAGAGTTCAAGGTGTTTACTTGGCCTCCAAATTCCCCAGATCTCAATCTGATCATAGTGCTAATTGTGTTCTCTTAATGACTAACACTCCTCTAATACACTCCTCTACACTATGTGTTACACTTTGTCTCTACTGCTCTCAGCCTGTTAGAATTGCGTGTGATTGTGTGTGTGTGTGTGTGTGTGTGTGTGTGTGTGTGTGGTGTGTGTGTGTGTGTGTGTGTCAGAAAGTGAGAAAGTGGAGGCTGAGATTGAATCTTAGCCACTTCCTCTGCTCAGCGTCGCTCCACAGTAAGGCTTCATTAGTAATCTGCTGGAGTATTGATACCCGCTGCTACACTCAATTAACTGGGAACATTTTTATTTCAGCCTCGTATGATTTAGCTCTCAATTTTTTCAATTTTTGTCGGGCTCCTGTGGATTTCTGTGGGAGTCTGTGAGCTGCAGTTTGATAGGAACGTGCTTATTCTCAGTTGAAATTACACTGATTGGTCAGGGTTGTTCCGTGTAGCTGAGCTGAAGTCCAGAGTCTCACATCGTCAGCCCATATGTTGCTTTAGCAAAATCACAGCCACAGGTTAAGTATTCCAACGAGAAATTATATATTTATATGTGAGTCCAGGCCCCTAAAATGCATACCACAAGCAAGTGAGTGTTGGCTGCACACCTGCACGTCTGGAGGTTGATGAATGCAACAAGTCCTCCTGGCTCGAAGGTCTTTCAGGAAGAAATAACAAGCCCGGCAACAGGTGGAGGAAATGGAGATGATGGTTGCTTGCCCTAATGTTACTCTTGTTGCTCTGCTTTGACCTCAGAGCAGTCACACATGAGCACACTGAACACTCCGCTGACATGGTAAGCCACACCATGCCAAAGACCTCTTTCCTGCATAAAATAATTAAGAACCCCTCTAGGGCACTACTGGCTATCTTTGTGCATGTATGTGGTCACGCTTACTTCTTGGAAAGCTACCAGATTACACTGTATACATATTTCAACTCAAAATAATAATAATTAACTAGAATGATTATAAGGTTGAATTAACAGCTTCCAGTGTTGAAATATCACCTACATTGTCGAAAATGACTTTTCAAGTCAAGTCAAGTGGGTTTTTATTGTCATTCCTCTATATAGCTTGTATACATTGGAACGTTTCTTCAGGACCATGGTGCAATACACAACAGTGTGGGACGAGTCTAAAGCAATAAATACACAGTACAAGACAATACATACACAGGTGACAAATCCGTGGTGGCACGGATGCTCCTGTACCTTCTGCCAGATGGCAGGAGGGTGAAGAGTCCATGAGAGGGGTGAGAGGGGTCGTCCGCAATACTAGTGGCTTTGCAGATGCAGCGGTTGTTGAAGGAGGTGTCGATGGTGGGTAGAGAGACCCCGATGATCTTTTCAGCTGTCCTCACAATTCACTGTATCGCCTTGCGGTCGGAGGATGTGCAGTTCCCATACCACTCGGTGAGACAGCTGGTCAGGATGCTCTCTATCATCCCTCTGCAGAAGGAGGTGAGGATGGGAGGGGGGAGTTTGGCTCTCTTCAGCCTCTGCATGAAGAGGAGGCGCTGCTGGGCCTTCTTGTCTAGGCGGGTGGTGTTGAGAGTCCAGGAGAGGTCCTCAGACACGTGCACACCAAGAAACTTGGAGCTTTAGACTCTCTCCACAGTTGTTCCGTTGATGTGCAGTGGTGAGTGGTCCACATGGGTTCACCTGAAGTTGACAATCATCTTTTTAGTCTTATCAACATTAAGAGATAGATTGTTGTCTCTAAACCATTCTGCGAGCTGGTTCACTTCCTCCCTGTATGCTGACTCATCATTTTCCATCACTTCCAGGGTAATAATAAGACTTTTCCAGACCAACATTTCAGGCTCTATATATTAGTAAGGTATCTTAAACCTGTTCTAGATTTGTCTTTTAAGATTAGTAATAATCACACTGTATGAAATGATCCCAATAAAATCTTGGTGGAGGAGAGCCGATCACAAAGAGGACAACATGGAATGGGGGTCAAAGAGGACAACATGGAATGTCTATTTATCAGTGTGGGCTTGTGGTAATAAGGATATTTTTTCCTGTCCATTACCACATAATGCCTTTGCAGACTATTTGGAAGAAAGTATAAACATAATTGTGTAATGGTAACATGCCTGTAATCATTTAATGCTTATGGTTTACATATGCTATGTATTTTTTTTGTCCAATGGAAAGATCAAGCTAAAGAGGCTAACTGCTAACAATACAACACCAGTGAGAGAACTTATTTTAGCACTGCAATACACTTATGTTTTCTACCAAATGTTAACCCAATACCTTAATTACTACCTTTGCAGTGAACCAATCACTGATCGTACATCTAGAACCATGAAACCACAACAACCACAAGCCTTTAGACCCTGCTAAAACAGTTCAGTCCCTGTAGGTAACACTGATAATCTCTTATTTACAGTTTGCATTTTTATTTGAATATAGCGCTAGCACACGTGTTTCCTCAATACAGCACTGGTTGCCAGGGTCCTGAGTGTTTTTACTGCAGGGATCATGTTTAATACCCTGTACATTTTCTTTACCTCATCTTATGCTTCCTGTTGAAAGAGTGATAATCTGTCAAACCAGAGTTGAGTCCGAGCGCACGGACCAACGACTGTTTTTTATTTCACCCGATGATATTTCTTCAACAAGACTGCATCACTGTTCACTCATACAAGTCCAAAACAATGCATGGTGATTGACTGAGAGCATTGGGGAGGATAATAGGAGTGTACTGATGGATTCAATATCGTGTTGCGTTACGTAACTGATGGAATTACTTCTCTGTAGTGTACTGACACTGTATGCATATACTGTAAGCATTACATTACATACAGTACTGTGCAAAAGTTTTAGACACATGCAAAGAAATGCTGTAGAGCAAAGATGCCTTCAAAATAATGAAATTAAATGTTTCTACAATTTAAAAAAAATACCATAAAGAGCAGTAAACAGTAGTAAATGAAACAAAGTCAATATTTGGTGTGACAAAGAAATTAAAATAAAATAAAAATAGTAGTCTCCAGTATAATTAGTACAGTTTTATAAGGAAATGAGCTGGTAAGTTTTATTGAGCATCTTGCAGAACCAGACACAGTTCTTCTGGACACTTTGACTTTCCCACTCGCTTCTTATTTCTGCAGTGAAACCCAGCAGCCTTCATTGTGTTTACTGTCTGAAAAGTGTCTCTTATGTAATACGCTGCTTTCTTTAATGACATACAAACATTTAATTTTGTGCTAGAAAACTAATGTTTGGGAATCTAAAATGTTTTTTGTACCGACTTGATAATATAGACGTCATAAAATAAAAAAAATCTATAACAGAATTTGTACTAAAAAATATAGGGTGCCTAAAACTTTTGCACAGTACTGTACATACTTTATAGCTATAAACAGTCATTACATCACCGGCCTCTCTTTTTCTCTCCTTTTTTTCCTCATCAAGTTAATAATAAGAATGAAATCAGCTTGTCGTGTAACTGACAAAGCGCAAAGTTGTCTTTACCTCAAAGCGCTGATACTGACTGAGGTCTTCTTTCATAAATGTTAAGCATCTCCTTAGAGAAAGCCTCATTAGACCAACGTCCATAGATTTTGTTGTTAAATAACAACAGTTTTTAAATCCTCTTACTGTTAGGCTTAAATTATGTGAGCACATCGCATATGCATCCTTGTGAATGAGGTGTTACTATAGGCACGGAAACATATTAGAACAAGCGCATTAATGAAAAAAAACCCCCAAAAAACAACTGTAATTGCAGCCGACAGTGTTGTCAGAGGCGCTGTCATAGAAAATTAATCAACACCTTCTGACTAATCCGATTCAAGAATTCAACAGTAATATAAAACTCATTAGTACTGAACATATAGTAGTATAAGAGTGCTACTACCATGCGTGTCCTATTTTTTCCCTCTTTTTTAAAAAAAATTTCAATTAACTTCCTCTGATGCTCAGGTTAGCTCTATGGCCAGGCGTCCTACCTTCGCTCAGATCTTGTCTCATATTTTTCTGCCAAATCCCTCATCCACACCTTTGTCTCCAGCCACCGAGATTATTGCAGCTCCTTTCTCGCAGGTATCAGCTCCACATCCTTCTACAAGCTTCCAGCTTCTTACCAACACCTGATCCCGACACCGTATTACACCTGTACTCCAAAATCTTTACTGGTTCTCTATAAAGGAACATATTCAGCTCCAAATCCTCCTTCTCATTTATAAATCCCTCGGTAATCTCTCTCACTTCCTGTCTCTTTGACCTTCTCCATCCGTTCCAACACCTCCGTATTCTTACATCTTCCTCTTCTGCCTTGCTCACTTTATGATTGAGGTTTTTTTTTCCGTGGTAGCAAGTCAGCATAGTGTTTCCTTCCCCTAATACGTGCTCTCTTTTCAGCACTCTTCCCAACTGTTATCTGTGTTCTCAGGTGTTTTACATACCACTCGGCTCTCTCTCACTTTCCCTTAAGTTTCTTACCAAGTATTTTAATGTTTCTACTCTTGTCTAATGTATTCTCAAGCACTGTATGCATGTTTTGAGAAACACAATACGAATAGAATATATTATTATTGTTCTTCTTATTTCAATCCTGAGCTCGGGTCACATTTCGGCTTCAAATGTTCTCCCTGTGTATATGTAGGTTTCCTGCCACCTCCCAAAAACATGCCAGTGGCTAAGCTAAAGTGGTCTTAGGTGTGAAGGTGTGCGTGGTGACCCGAGATGGACTGGGGTTCCACCCAGGGTGAAGGTGAATGAATGAATTCATACTCCCATACACTCCATATATTGTCAATACAGTATATGTTTGTTTTTTCTTTCTTTTTTTTTTTTTAACCACCATGTTTGCTAAACTAGCTCCTTTCATAACATGATCCACATCATTTTTGTGAAATACACACACTATATGGCCAAAAGTATACACTATATGTGCTTCTTACCAAAACTGTTGCCACAAAGTTAGAAGCACACAATTGTACAGTATAGTATGTCTTTGTAATACTGTAGCATTACAATTTCCCTTCACGGGAACTAAGAGGCCCAAACCTGTCCCGGCATGACACAAAGTGAGCTCCGTGAAGACATGGTTTGCCAAGGCTAGGGTTGAAGAACTCGAGTGTCCTGTACAGAACCCTGACCTCAACCTCACTAATGCTCTTGTAGCTGAATGAACACAAATCCCCACAGCCACGCTTCAAAATCTAGTGGAAAGCCTTCCCAGAAGAGTGGAGGTTATTATAATAGCAAAGGGGGAATAAATCTGGAATGGGACGTTCAACAAACACGTATGAATGTGATGGTTTGGGTGTCCAAAAACTTCTGGCCATATAGTGATAAAAAATCTCCTTTTTGCCCAAATTCAGCACACCAACATCACCTGGGGTTTCCCAGGCCACCAGAGATTTATGATATTTCTGTAAGGAGTATTGAAGAATATCAGTGCATTAAAGAAAATTTACACAATGTGCTCCAGTAGTTTAGTATTCAAATATAGGTTAGGGGAGGCGTCCTCAGACTTTCTGCAGCTAGGGATCTCTTTAGCCTAGGCTATTTAATGGAGTTAACATGTATAGACCTGCTTGTTACTGAGGTTTGGATTAAAGCCATTCAGTTCAAGTAAACAGTAAAAAGTATATAAGTATAAAAGTATATAACAAAATAAAATAAAAAAAAAATAAAATAAAAAACATTACCCACAATAAGAATGCAGGGAGTAGGGCACAATTTCAGATAAACCTATATTTATGTTATACATGTTGATGGGATGTTTATGTTACATGTTGATGCATCCAGGCTTACTCTGCCCCGGGGGTGTTTTATACTATTTTAGACTTACTTCAAGAAACTAGGAGAAAGAAAGTAACTTTCTCATATATGCACTGATTATTATTATTTTTTGTCTGGATAAAATGATATTGGTAGAGCCCATTTTAAGATCCCCCCAGGATCCCAAACACCCACGAGCTGCCTCTGAGCATCTGTATACACTGTAGATTTAATATGAATTTCGTATGAGATTGAGTTGGGAATTTGCTCTGTAGTGCCCAGTGTAAGTAGATGTAATGTAATATAATGTAATGTAGCATTTCATTTTAATTTTCAATCCTGAACGGAACAGGGTGTGATTGTAAACGCATTATTTCAGGCTGCATTTTCCTTTTGTTCGTTTCTGTCTCTTATGTTTTGATCCCTGTAATGTATTTCAGTAAATGAGGGCTCGGCCCTGTGTGGGTTTTGTACGCCGGTTAAATAAAACGGAAATAAAATTGTGGAAGATTTCCCATCTGCTGATTTAGGAAAAAAAATAAAATAAAAAATTCAATCAAAATCCTACAGAGCCTCGAGTTTAATTCGTGAATTAAACATGTTTCTGTTCGAGTCACAATGTGATCAACTCTAATTATATTTGTTCCAACATGCTTATTGGGTTCTGTCTCTCTCTGGTTCTCTTTGTCCATTGTGTAGAAGTTTGTCAGGACAGCGGTGAGTGAGTCATGTTTGATTGTAACTTCGTTTGTCTCTCCGTCTGTCTCTCTGCATTTGGTTAATTCTCGCTGTGCTGTGTCCTTAGACATTACATCAGCGTCTGTTATTTACTCTCGAGTTGTTGTTCTATGTCCTAGTGATCCCACACACACACACACACACACACACACACACACACACACACACACACACACACACACACACACACACACACACACACACACACACACACACACACACACGCTTTCTCCATCCCTTATTTCCAATGATGGAATTTGTGAGCTGCGACTCTCGGCCTTAACACGGTTATCTGCAATCAACTCATCTAATAATAAAATAACAAAATTCACCATTATGTGAGTAGCATGGCTGTGGATCTCATTTGGAAAAGAGAAGAGGCTCTCTCTCTCTGTGTTTCTGTCTCTCCCCGTTTGTGGCCTTGTCCTAAAAGGGCCGCATGTGCACAAGTCGCTCTCTTTTATGACCTGGAAATTGAATTAGGTTGATTTTTATGGGGAGGCTACGTAGGGACACGACATTGTGCATTAGTCGCTTCGGACAGCGTGCGAATGACACATCACAGCGTCTCAACCCTTACATTATGTCCTCTGGGGCTTTTCATGCGCTCCATATCTCTCTTTTGTGTGTATATGTGCGTATTTGTGTGTGTGTGTGCGTATTTGTGTGTGTGTGTGTGTGTGTGTGTGTCTTTTCTATTCCTTTGAGGTAGGGATGATTTAAAACCTGACATGTCACCTGAACCAGCTTTTCAGAAGCAGACGTTCAGCCATAACTCATACACTGATGTTTCCATGTACATTTTAAAGCAGAGTGCAGCTCCTAGAATTATCAAAGCCTTTCATTTTGGCCCTGAATGGCTCAGCAGGCGTGTGCCGACACTCAATTTTCATACTGTGGTAAAAGCTTAAAGCCCATGTTCGGGCTAAAATGTCCACAATAACCTGTTTAGCATAATCGTAGTCGATCAACTAAGACATAGTTAGCTTTTTTTTTTTTTTTTGCACCGGACCTATGTATGAGCCAACGTGTTTCACACGCCTAAACCATCACATTTAGCATGGTTTATACTAATATTCTAATATACTGTAGTCAGTGTTCTAGAAGAATAATGATTTATAAATCCGCTATAGGGTGTCACTGAGAAGAGGATGAGTTCCCCTTTGAGTCTCATGGGTTCTCCCAGCATGTATTTCCTCGCCACTGGCTTGCTCATTAGGAACTACAGTGGTGCTTGAAAGTTTGTGAACTCTTTCGAATGTTCTATTTTTCTGCATAAATATGATCTAAAATATCATCAGGTTTTCACAGATTTTCAAGTCCTGACCTTAATCCAATAGAAATGTTGTGGAAGGACCTGAAGCGAGCAGTTCATGTGAGGAAACCCACCAACATCCCAGAGTTGAAGCTGTTCTGTACTGAGGAACGGGCTAAAATTCCTCTAAGCCGATGTGCAGGACTGATCAACAGTTACCGCTAACGTTTAGTTGTAGTTATTGCTGCACAAGGGGGTCACACCAGATACTGAAAGCAAAGGTTCACATACTTTTGCCATTCACAAATATGTAATATTGTTTTCCTCAATAAATAAATGACAGAGAATAATATATATATATGTATTTATGCAAAAATATAGAAAATTCAAATTCAAAAGGGCACTATACAAATAAAATTGGATTGGGGCAGTGGTAGCTCAGTGGTTAAGATGTTGGGCTACTGATCGGAGGGTCATGAGTTCAAACACCGCACCCCCAAGCTGCCATTGTTGGGCCCTTGAGCAAGGCCCTTAACCCTCAATTGCTCATGTATAAATGAGATGTAAGTCGCTCTGGATAAGGGCGTCTGCCAAATGCCGTAAATGTACAGCCGTGGCCAAAAGTTTTGAGAATGACACAAATATAAATTTTTACAAAGTCTGCTGCCTCAGTTTTTATGATGGCAATTTGCATATACTCCAGAATGTTATGAAGAGTGATCAGATGAATTGCAATTAATTTCAAAATCCCTCTTTGCCATGAAAATGAACTTAATCCCAAAAAAACATGTCCACTGCATTTCAGCCCTTCCACAAAAGGACCAGCTGACATCATGTCAGTGATTCTCTGGTTAACACAGGTGAGAGTGTTAACGAGGACGAGGCTGGAGATCACTCTGTCATGCTGATTGAGTTAGAATAACAGACTGGAAGCTTTAAAAGGAGGGTGGTGCTTGAAATTATTGTTCTTCCTCTGTTAACTATGGTTACCTGCAAGGAAACACGTGCAGCCATCATTGCTTTGCACAAAAAGGGATTCACAGGCAAGGATATTGCTGCTAGTAAGATTGCACCTAAATCAACCATTTATCAGATCATCAAGACCTTCAAGGAGAGAGGTTCAACTGTTGTGAAGAAGGCTTCAGGGCGCCCAAGAAAGTCCAGCAAGCGCCAGGACCATCTCCTAAAGTTGATTCAGCTGCGGGATCGGGGCACCACCAGTGCAGAGCTTGCTCAGGAATGGCAGCAGGCAGGTGTGAGTGCGTCTGCACGCACAGTAAGGAGAAGACTTTTGGAGGATGGCCTGGTGTCAAGAAGGGCAGCAAAGAAGCCACTTCTCTCCAGGAAAAACATCAGGGACAGACTGCTATTCTGCAAAAAGTACAGGGATTGGACTGCTGAGGACTGGGGTAATGTCATTTTCTCTGATGAATCCCCTTTCAGATTGTTTGGGGCATCTGGAAAAAAGCTTGCATGGAGAAGAAAAGGTGAGCGCTACCATCAGTCCTGTGTCATGCCAACAGTAAAGCATCCTGAGACCACTCATGTGTGGGGTTGCTTCTCAGCCAAGGGAGTGGGCTCACTCACAATTTTGCCTAAGAACACAGCCATGAATAAAGAATGGTACAAAAACATCCTCAGAGAGCAACTTCTCCCAACCATCCAAGAACAGTTTGGTGATGAACAATGCCTTTTCCAGCATGATGGGGCACCTTGCCACAAGGCAAAAGTGATAACGAAGTGGCTCGGGGAACAAAACATCGACATTTTGGGTCCATGGCCAGGAAACTCCCCAGACCTTAATCCCATTGAGAATTTGTGGTCAATCCTCAAGAGGCGGGTGGACAAACAAAAACCCACAAACTCTGACAAACTCCAAGCATTGATTATGCAAGAATGGGCTGCCATCAGTCAGGATGTGGCCCAGAAGTTGATTGACAGCATGCCAGGGTGAATTGCAGAGGTCTTGAAAAAGAAGGATCAACACTGCAAATATTGACTCTTTGCATAAGCTTCATGTAATTGTCAATAAAAGCCATTGACACTTATGAAATGCTTGTGATTATACTTCAGTAACAGTAACATCTGACAAAAAGATCTAAAAACACTGAAGCAGTAGACTTTGTGAAAATTAATATTTGTGTCACTCTCAAAACTTTTGGTCACGGCTGTAAATGGATTGGACTGAAATGAAAAGCTGCAATCGTGTTATAGGTAAGCACACAAACACAGAGGCATTTTAAAGAGAGTTACTTCTTTAGGGAAGATTGGCCTGGTAAACATGATTAACTAGCTAACTAACTATCACTAACTAGCACGTTCCACACACTGCCTATCAGGTGGTGTTACATCAGTTAACTAAATGTAACCATGAACAAACATGACCGTTAATCAAAACAGTATAGAAAATATTCATTAAGAGACAGAAAGACAGACAGACAGAGTGACCGTTCTGATAAAATGTAGCAGACTCAGGAAGCTTCCTCCTGGATGGAGCACAAATGCTGGCTGCAAGACAAATCACAGGTTTACATTGAGCTCATTCTAATACATTATTGTTTCTATAGTAACAACTTATACAGGAACTTGTATGCTGACTGCTCACATAACCTAAGCCTCATAATAAACTGCTAAAACAAAATGTATAATCATGGATATGGTGAGCTTTTCTCTGAGGAGATGGTTATGTAACATTTATGGAAGGAGTCTCCAGCGTCGGTGCTTTGAACTTTTTTTTTTCTGGTTTGACAAGCTGTGTTTTTTTTCTTTTCTTTTTTTTCTTTTCTTTTTTTTTTCTGACTATGATGATCAAATTCAGGGTGGTAAAAATAACTCAATTTCATATTTCATGGTTATTTTGATTATTTACAGTTGTGTTTTGTTGCTTACATATCATTTAGCTATAATTACTGGCACATGCCTACTTAGCAGTGCAAAACTTCTGGATATCGGAGTTAACAGTGGACCATTATAAAGCATCCTTTTAAAGCATTAGCGAGTTTATTTATAAATCAGAATTAACACAGCAGATGTTGAAGCTCTGTTCACTAACATGAAATGAATTCAATCAATTCATTAAATAAATAAATGAATGAAGCACTTTGTGCAGGTCAAAATAATTAAAGCTAAAATGGATGTATAAATAGGTAATCATACCATATAATACAGGATGCTACAAAGCACACGTGCTACATAACAAAAAAAAAAAGAATGCATTAAAATTTTAATGCACAATAAAAGACAAACCCTTTGTTTTATTTTGGAGCTGAAAACTGTGTACTGTATTGCAATTTGCATGCTGTTTACTGGCGATCTGGACACGCTGCGATCCTCTCGGCTGAAGTGTCATTTTCTTTCCAAATCTCCTGTAAACAGACAGCGGAATTACAGTATTTATCTGCGAGGGGATCTGTGATGAAATACCTAGCCATGCTATAGCTACAGAGACATTTCTCACCCAACCCCTGAGGTTGAAAATAAAATACAGACGTCTGAAATTGGCCGCTCCAGTGGTTCAGAGCCGACTGAGCGCGGTATGGCCACTGCTTTAAAACCCCCTTCGCACACATACACACACAAACACACACACACACTGTTTCCTCAAGTGCCTGTGCTCAAAGCATGTCTTTTTTCTCTACTTTTGCGACTCTTTTTCTCAAAGACTGTGTTTTTCTTCAATTTTGTCTGGAGTAAATATGGTGACGAGGGCAGGGGGCTGTGGGAAGGTGAGATGCTAATCTATTGAGCGTGAAGTGAAGTAGTGTACCTTAGCACACGCTGAATAATCACCCATTTATGCAGCTGTTCCCGAGCACTGAACATCAGAGCACACTTAAAAAAATAAATATATTTAAAAAATTGCTCGTTTGGTTATCCAACTCAAATTCACAGTTTTCCTGACTTGATCCTTATTATTCATCAGTCCATTACTGAAACGGATCCATTTTGAGCTGAATAAAACTGAAAGGAAGCCAAAGAATGATTGGAAACACATCAGAGAAATATAATCTGATAGGAGTTGTATTAGTTTTTATGAAATGCTGGTGGACTCAAACCCACAGGTTAATTAACACCATTATTGGTACACATGGTGAACAGAAAATGAAAATGAAAATGAAAATGGCAGTGGCGAGTTAATAAAAGCAGCTGAGCTCCATGTGCAAGGTTATCTCGGCTACTGCTGAATGCGTATCACACATATTGCGCTCAGTTCTCCCTCAGTAACTTCATTAGCCTTTAAAATGCAGTTGCCTGCTGCACTCCTTCGCGGCGTGCCTGCAGGACGTCGAGGAAACGATGGGCACGCTCGTTTACTTGCAGACTTTCCGTCGACATCCCATTAAAATCTCCCCGTCTCCATCTCTTGCTCGCCTGAACGCTGATTTATGTGGATCCAGATTCAAGGTCCGGCAAATGCACAAGGACAGCAGTATACCTGCTGCCAGAGGCATCCTTAAACTGCTTGACCTAAACACGTGTGTGTGTGTAAGCATGTGTGTAAAGTGTGTGTGTGTGTGTGTGTGTGTGTGTGTGTGTGTTTCTTCCTGAAGCAAAGATGCATTACACATGGGAAACTTCAGCCATGCCCTTGCTGGCAGAGGACACAATCCTTCTCTTCTTCTCTTAGCATCTTTCACATCTGTCACATTTCAGGGCAGTTCTGGGAGTAGGGGAATTCACCGTTATTTTGAGTGCTTATTTATATATGGTATGTGGCATGTGCTCAATTCTTGTGAGATATTATATTTCATTATATTAGGGAATTGTTGATCCAAGGCAACGTGTTCTTCCTCCATAACACTCATAATTGCATTAAAAGCCACAGAGAATTCAGACTCGAACTTCAATTCAACTTTGAAGTTAGAGCTTGGCCTTGAGGTTTAAACCTCCAACCAGATCTCGAGTACAGTTTATATGGAACCAACAAGTGACAGTGAATCCATTTATATTGAGAGTCTAAAATGGTAGGGTGTAACCATAGAGGCTTTTTTCATTAGGACTCAATGCATCAAGAGTAAAAAACAGAATATATCTTCAGCACAATGAGCTAGGGACACTATAAAACAAGGAACCAGGCAAAGAGACACTATGAAAAGTAGGGGTCATAAAAATTTAGGAAACACAGTTCACCTCTAGTTTACACATGTAAGACGCCATTGGAACAATAAAAATGGATAATTATACACCAGCCAACAAGACACAATGAGACTAATTAGGAGGAACAGGTGTGGGCAGTGATTGGAGATGTGGACAAGGCAGACTGGTCCCAGGCCTGAACCATGGGCTGGAGAAGGATTGGGGCCAACACAGAGACAGGAGCAGAGACAGAGCCAGAGCAGAAGAGTGAGCACCATTTCAAGTGTTAGACAGGCCATCCCATGGTGTAGAAGTAAGGATGGGTGGAGAGCGAAAGTCACAAGTTAACCATGAGCCACTATTAAAAAGGAGGTCTCACTTGCTCCACTTGTAGCCTAAACTTTCAGAAATAAAGGTAACCAGCTGTAGTTTCCCTTGCCACTGGGGTGGCACCATGTTTGGTATCTTTCTATCTAGCCTTTAGTATGCATCTTTTTACCTGGAAACCTTTAAAAAATAATTTAAGGTACAAAATTGGATATTAAGGACTACTATTGTAAAAATGAATAAAATGTACATCACATGCATTTTTCTAGGTAAATGATACAAACTAATGGTATGAATCCTCTTAATGGTACAGCCCCAAGAATAAATGCAGTTTGGTACCTTTATTTCTTAGAGTGTAGGGAGACTTGCCAGAAAATGCGGGAATAAGACTAGTCAAGTGGATTTACACCAGTCTGAAAATCCTTAAAATGGCACACCAAGCCCCCCTTTTGTCTTAAATGCAATTCTTGTGATGTTGGTCCCCTCAGCCCTTCAGCCAACATCTCAGATATCCTGTCCCTTCATGCTTTACATATTGGTTTCAAAACATTTAAAATGGTCAAGTGTACATATATGGAAATTTACATTTATGTTTACAGCAATTTACCAGCCTCTTCCTTTATGACTGGCCCTGGAAATAGACTTTCGTCCTCTTAAAAAATATATGTTTGGTTATGTCCATGATGTTAATACAGCCAATGAAAATGCCTATCAAGTTGCACACTATTGTCGTCTTCTTCAGTGCTTTTAGTGATTGGCAATTATTCAATTATTCTGTTTTAAAATTTTACCCAATAGACCACTCAAACCCAGGGTAGCAGTAGTTAGGAGACACAAGACTACTGGGAAGCTGGGACTTGTCAGGACTGCTGGACTACAAAGAGTCAAATCATGGATGCCAGGAACACTACAAGGCAAGATTGAGGCCACAAGACTACCTGGAGGCAAAGCTGGGACTGCAGTACCATCACATCATGAGGATGGACACAAAGACTACCTCAGAGCTGGGACTAGAGGACCATCCAAAAGTAATGGCTGGTCTGCAGGATTATGAGGAGACATTCCTGAATTCACAAAACACAAGCAGGCAAATCTATGATGGCAAAACCACCAAGAGGCAAAAATGGACCCTGAGGACTACCTCAGAGCAAAGCTGGGACTTGAGGACCACACAAAAGCAAGGCCTGGACTGTCAAGTTATGAGGCAACAACCATGAGGAGGCAAATATGGGACTGCAGTACCATCAAGAGGCAAAGTCTGGATAGAGGACCACTCAGGAAAAAGCTGGAATAACAAGGCCACATAAAAGCACAGTCTAAACCACTAAACCATGAGGAGGCAAATCTGAGATTGCAGGACCCCAGGGTCCAAAGTCTGGACTGTGGAACCAAGACATGAATATAGAAAGGGCATATATCCCAACATCCTCTATCTGGTATCTAGTAGCATGGTGTGAGCTCTGTAGCAATCCCAGGTTTGGTCACCTGAGCCATGGCCAGGTACAGACATGGTTCCAATGGCAGGAGAGCAGTGGCATTCAATGCTGCAGGTGGCGAGGCAGGGGTCTCACAACACTGAGGCTGGAATGGCCATGGCTAAAGGCACTGACACAGCTAAGAATTGGGATTTCATCTGCTATGCTAGTATCTTGTGCTTTAGCTTCTTGAGTCATGGCATGACACCACCAGTGAAGTCTATCCCACACAGCCCACTAACAGTAGGCTGCTTAGAACAATCTTCATGTAGAAACACTGCAAACAAGCTACCAGATCATCTCAGATGTCCTTAAATCTAAAGAAAACTTTTTTCTTGTGTCTTTAATCAAATTCCCTAGGCTGTGCTCTGCACTCAGTTCTGTATCCTTTGTGCACGTCTTTCTAAACATTGATTCATTTCTTTTAGCACCATCTCTTTCTTTTAAGTATTTTATTTTTTATTTATTTGTCTTTTATGCTCCATGCTTTTATCTATGTCTAAATGCGCACACACACACACACACACACACACACACACACACACACACACACACACACACACACACACACACACACAAACACTTGTTGTTGTGTATGAAATGTGCTATACAAATTAACTTTACTTGTAAACTGTGTATCGGAAAGGAAGGTAATCATGATTTTTCCCTTACTATCACAGTGTCAGTGCTGAGGAGCCGTGAGTTCTCCCCATGAACTTTGCACTTATGACTGCTACGTTTGTTGATCAGGAATGGCCATTCTAGCCAGCCATATATTCACAGTAGAGTGAGAACTGAAACCTTTTTTAAGCCTCCTTCAGTGCCATAAATGCGTAAAGTCTAATAAATGCATGGAGCCATGTTATCTGGTATTATAACAGAGGAAGTTGCTTCAGTTACTGGAGCTACTCTTGATGGAGGACAGAGCAGATTACTGGGGTCTGAGCCGAGTGTGAGCGAGGACTCCTGCAACTTAGGCCCCCTGCTCTGCCCACAGGAAAAATGAAACACAGCACCAGAGTTTCCTGAATTAGACATGGTAGGATTTATGAAGGTTTATGTAAGAAATTAAACACTCTGGGATGTGCTGTCATGGGAAATTAATCAACAGTGGGGTTGTGTGATGCCACCCATTACGGAGAGGAGTTCCTGTCACCATACCAAACTGATAATTTTCCAATAACAGCACATCCTGAAGTGTTTTATTTGACTTATACCACATCAATTTGACAACACATTTTTTAAATAATATTTATTATCCATTAGTTACATCCATTGTAGTGGAACATCAACGAGACAAGTTAGTTCCTGTTATCACTTACATTTCAGAAGCTACTATAAACAGTCGTTCACTCACCAACTCACCATACATTTTAGGTAATGCCCACCATACAACTTCCTGTGAATGAGCTGTAACTATATAAAATGAGAACGCCTCAGAACGAGCACATTAATATAAACCTGTGCTTTGTCTCAGCCAGAACTTCTGTCAGAGCTGCTGTTATAGAGTATTAATCACCACCTTCTGACCTATCAGAATGGAGAATTCAACAGTATAATCCATCCAAGTACATCCAAGTATCCAAGTGTAATCCATCACAATCTTTCTAAATCACAGGCTGTAAATGCCTACGAGTACTAACCCTCATTTTAACCTTAACCATTCTAAACTTTACATACCATTTGGAGCAGGAACAATTCTTACTTACTTACAGTCAGGAGATTGTATGGGTTATATGGCATATATGTGGCAATGTCATAAAATATGGAATATCATGGCGTGTTACTTTATTAAAAATGATTGAAGCAACAATCATTTGCCTTATCATCATCATCATAATCATCATCATCATCATCATCTTCTTCTTCTTCTTTTTCATCTTATCTACTGACAATTTTTCTGCAATATTTGGTGAGCAACAGAGGTGGTGAGGAAACGTGTTGTCCTATAACTTCTGTCATTTTATTTCAGCTGTTTGTTCCATGTAGTGGAATAATGGAATTGCAAATAAAGACACCTGAGAATTTCAGGGGAAAGAAAGTAATGCGTGGCCCTTTATGTGGATACACATGGCCAATACACTGACAAAATGAAATACTCTAGACTGAGGTACTTTATTCTGGTAACACGGACTTGGCTATTTTCCTAGCTGGGAAAAAAAAAAAAAAAAAGATAGTAAATTTTTGCCTTCTGTCAAACAGTAACATCTTTTTTCACTCCCAGAGGAATGAAATGTTTTCATACATTTCGTGTTGTTGAAAGATCATTTCTGGCTAGAAAAGGTCGATTCCATTTGATTAAATAGAGTGTTTCATTTTCAATTACATGACAATAAGAATGATGCTTTTTTTATTGAAATAATTTATTATAAGGACCCATTTTAAAGGTAACTAGTCTTTTTACTCGAAACTTGCTGATAAAAATGAAAGATGATCAGGATGTACGATGCCTTCCACTAATATTGGCACCCTTGGTAAATATGAGCAAAGCAGGCTGTGATAAAATCGTCTCTATTGTTTAACCTTTTGATCTTTTGTTCAAAGACCTTGATTTTGGTGTCAGTAAGCCATTTATGTGTTGATTTTGATGTATGTTTGTGTATGTATATCACTGCCCTGCATCAGATTTGCTGAATAGGATCTGATAGTTGTTTCTTACTGATACTTAGATGCTGAGTCCAGATATGCTGTTAGTTTTGCTCTAGAACATCACACCTTTTCACAAAGCCTGATGTCCAGTGTGGAGCTTTTTTGCCTAAGATGGACCATAAACGTTAGAGCTATTGCCAGATCCACTGCCACCAACACAGGAAACACTATGTTTATGTACAATAGGTGAGCAACGTTCATCACTTTTCCTGTGATTAGCCCTTATATGAATGCTAGGCACACTTACATGCACACAAAACTCCTGATTTCAGGGATTTATAACGACCGGTGAAAGATGGAAATGCGAGCATAGCCCAGATGATTTCTGCTACATCTGTGGGTGTTTTTGCCAGTCCAGAAAATCCCTCAAAAGGAAGTTCACTCCTTAGGCACTCTGCATATTATTATAATGTTCGTCTTTTGAAATAGCTTTATTTAGAGATTTTCACAAACGTTTCACAGACTATTTGTCTGCTGTTCATGTTGTAAACATGAAGAGGGCAGTGGTAGTTCAGTGGTTAAGGCGTTGGTTAAGGTCGTGAGTTCAAATCCCAGCACCGCCAAGCCACCACTGTTGGGCCCTTGAGCAAGGCCCTTAACCCTCAATTGCTCAGATGTATAAATGAAATAAATGTAAGTCGCTCTAGATAAGGGCGTCTGCCAAATGCCATAAATGTAAATGTAAACAAGTATTATGTTTTGTGTGCCTATTGTTGTAATTAATAAATAATAATAGTGAAATTTGACAGCTTCTACCAATTTAAATAAAACCCTGAAAGCAATATAAATATAGCAAAATTATTAAAAACTTCATTCTTATTTTGTGGGAAAACAGTACGTGATAGGGAATTTTCAGTGGCATATTTGAACTCAGCGTGACCAGAATAGGTAAAAACAAGTGTGATTTGCAAAACAGCATAAACTTTTTTTCTAGATGCAGGGCGGTGTAATGCATGTCCTGCTGGAAGATCCGACCACGGCCCATTTGAAGCTTTCTGGCAGAGGCAGTCAGGTTTTCATTTAATATCTGTTGATATTTGATGGAGTCCATGATGCCATGTATCCTAACAAAATGTCCAGGTCCTCTGGCAGAAAAACAGCCCCAAAATATTAAAGAGCCACCAGCATATTTAACCGTGGGCATGAGGTACTTTTCATATAGGTACTTTTCCTCTCTGTGTGCTCCAAAACCACCTCTGGTGTTTATTGCCAAAAAGCTCTGTTTTGGTTTTATCTGACCAAACTGAAGACATTTGAGTTTGTATGAAAGATGCTTGCCATGAAGGGGTTGAATAATTTTGAGACTGGAGAGGTCATTATACAGTATCTCACAAAAGTGAGTACACCCCTCACATTTTTGTAAATATTTTATTATATCTTTTCATGGGACGACACTGAAGAAATGACACTTTGCTACAATGTAAAGTAGTGAGTGTACAGCTTGTATAACAGTGTAAATTTGCTGTCCCCTCAAAATAACTCAACACACAGCCATTAATGTCTAAACCGCTGGCAACAAAAGTGAGTACACCCCTAAGTGAAAATGTCCAAATTGGGCCCAATGAGCCATTTTCCCTCCCCGGTGTCATGCGACTCATTAGTGTTACAAGGTCTCAGGTGTGAATGGGGAGCAGGTGTGTTAAGTTTGGTGTTATTGCTCTCACACTCTCTCATACTGGTTACTGGAAGTTCAGCATGGCACCTCGTGGCAAAGAAGTCTCTGAGGATCTGAAAAAAAGAATTGTTGCTCTACATAAAGATGGCCTAGGCTATAAGAAGATGAACAACACCCTGAAACTGAGCTGCAGCACGGTGGCCAAGACCATACAACGGTTTAACTGGACAGGTTCCACTCTGAACAGGCCTCGCCATGGTCCACCAAAGAAGTTGAGTGCACGTGCTCAGCATCATATCCAGAGGTTGGCTTTGCAGAATAGACATAGGAGTGCTGCCAGCATTGCTGCAGAGGTTGAAGGGGTGGGGGGTCAGCCTGTCAGTGCTCAGACCATACGCCGCACACTGCATCAAATTGGTCTGCATGGCGGTCGTCCCAGAAGGAAGCCTCTTCTAAAGATGATGCACAAGAAAGTCCGCAAACAGTTTGCTGAAGACAAGCAGACTAAGGACATGGATTACTGGAACCATGTCCTGTGGTCTGATGAGACCAAGATAAACTTATTTGGTTCAGATGGTGTCAAGCGTGTGTGGTGGCAACCAGGTGAGGAGTACAAAGACAAGTGTGTCTTGCCTACAGTCAAGCATGGTGGTGGGAGTGTCATGGTCTAGGACTGCATGAGTGCTGCCGGCACTGGGGAGCTACAGTTCATTGAGGGAACCATGAATGCCAACATGTATTGTGACATACTGAAGCAGTTCCCTTAGGAAACTGGGCCGCAGGGCAGTATTCCAACACGATAACGACCCCAAACACACCTCCAAGACGACCACTGCCTTGCTAAAGAAGCTCAGGGTAAAGGTGATGGACTGGCCAAGCATGTCTCCAGACCTAAACCCTATTGAGCATCTGTGGGGCATCCTCAAACAGAAGCACAAGGTCTCTAACATCCACCAGCTCTGTGATGTCATCATGGAGGAGTGGAAGAGGACTCCAGTGGCAACCTGTGAAGCTCTGGTGAACTCCATGCCCAACAGGGTTAAGGCAGTGCTGGAAAACAATGGTGGCCACACAAAATAGACACTTTGGGCCCAATTTGGACATTTTCACTTAGGGGTGTACTCACTTTTGTTGCCAGCGGTTTAGACATTAATGGCTGTGTGTTGAGTTATTTTGAGGGGACAGCAAATTTACACTGTTATACAAGCTGTACACTCACTACTTTACATTGTAGCAAAGTGTCATTTCTTCAGTGTTGTCCCATGAAAAGATATAATAAAATATTTACAAAAATGTGAGGGGTGTACTCACTTTTGTGAGATACGGTAAGTTGCATTTTCAGTTGAATTTGGGGAAACGACTTGAAGCATTCGTTGTGTTGAACTATTTTAATTGCTTTTGCTTGAATTTTTCATTGCAAACAGTAATTTACATACAAATACATGAAGAACACAAACTTTAACTGAAATCTGACTTTGAACTCAACTCTCAGCATTGAGTTACCCACTGGTAGTTTCTTTCCATTAAATGCAAGTGTGCCAATTTTAAAGGACTGTAACATACTTGAAGTTTTAGCCTCTTGATCTATTTGCTACTTAGGAACACTGTAGTAATATGTTGATCCAGGGCAGCACAGTTGGTACCTGTTGCTCACAGCTTCAGGGACTCCAGGTTCAATCCTGAGCTCAAATTACTGTCGCTATGGCGTTCTCCCTGTGTCCATGTTGGTTTACTTGAGGTTCTCCCTTTTCCTCCCACCTCCCATAAACATGTTTGTATGTGGATTGGAGACTCTGATTTACCCCAAGTGTGCATGTGTGTGTGCATGGTGCCCTGCGATGGACTGTCATTGCATAGAGGGGAGTATTCCCACCTTACACCCAACATACCTGCAATAAGCTCCGGATCCACCACAACCCTGACCAGCATTAACCGCTTACTGAAAATAAATGTGCAGTGATATGCATTTTATTTGCATATAAGTTTGTTTTTTCCCCACTGAAAAAGTGCCATTTTGCTTTAGTGAAACCTTCACTATGATAAATGTAAGTGGTTAGATGTGTAGCTAAAATTAAAAGCACTTCATTAAGTAAATGGTGTATTATTTATTGTTTTGAATCGTCACCATTTTTGCCTTAAAAAATGAACTTTGTTAGTATTTCTCCACCTTTAGGAAAAGCTTTAAAAAGGTCATTATAACAGCATGTTTACCTTGCACCTATAAGGTCGGTGGTTTGAATCCCGCCTCCACCCTGTGTGCGTGGAGTTTGAATGTTCTCCCCGTGCTTTGGGGGTTTCCTCTAGGTACTCTGTTTTCCTCACCCAGTCCAAAGACACATGTTGTAAGTTGATTGGCATTTCCAAATTGTCCATAGTGTGTGAATGGATGTGTGATTGTGCCCTGCGATGGTTTGGCACCCTGACCAGGGTGTCCCTTACCTTGGGCCCCGAGTTCCCTGGGATAGTCTCCAGACTCCCCCATGACCCTATGTAGGATAAGTGGTTTGGAAAATGGATGGATGGATAGATGGATTCAGACTATTAATCAGTAAGTGATATGTCTTTCTGTAAAAAATCATGCCGGGTAAAAAAAATAAAATAAAATAAAAATGTTAGCTTTAAACACCCAGAGCATTCTATTAATAAAGGCCTTTGACAGTCTCTCAAGGTTTGCTGCATTGTTAAAACATTAGCCTTTTGCATGCCTCTTTTAAATGAAGAGAAATGGATACTTGGGAAGAGGTGGAGCGAGAAGCAAGGTCAACATGAGCTCTGACACTTGGATTAAAACAGAAAAAAAGAGAACCAGAATGAGCATAAACACATCAAATTCTCCACATTCTCTGATGTTTTGCTATATTAGGTCTTTGCAAAAGGTCTCTGGCATTAATTAACAGTGCACACTAATATAAGAATGCAGTTACGGATCCTTGCTCTCCATTTCACAGCATTGCAGAGCTCATTTTTGTTAATTTTAACACTTGATATTTTAAAACTTGTCTGGTGAGCACATTTCAATTAACCCTGTTTGGTTGTCTTTTTAAGTCGAAAGAATAAAAAAAAAAAAGAGGGAAAAAACAAGAAAAGAGAAAGATCACGTTCGTTCTTGGATGTATCAGCACATTTTCTTGGATCCGTTTCATTTTTTGCACTTTTCCTTCTTTAATATTAGGGAAAAACGAGAAGCCGTCCAGATTGGCAATATGGCCGATTTATTCATCTAAACGCCTCCGTATCAAAACAAAGCTGGTCAGCCGGCTAACCGTCTCTGAGGAGGGAAAACAGCCAAGAAGCCACCAAATGCTCAACAGATGGACAAGAGCATAAATACATCTGGAGGCGTACGAGCGCGTGAGGAAATATTAGGACGACAGTGAGTGGCGGAGGAAGAATTTTAAACAGGCATCTGGGGACAATAACAGAGGAAGGTCACCCTGACTTATAGAGGAAGAGGAAAGTTTCATGCGGAGCGAGATAATGGGACACTGCTGGGCTAATTTTAGTGTAATTTATGGTATGACCTTTGGGCAAGAGGAATCTAGCATTCTAATATACAACAACACTGTTATCTGGTCACTAGTAAATTAGCACTGGATTATTGAATATGAATATTGCAATTTTTTTCTCCTCTTCCTCAACATTGTGGCTTCCTAATATATTCCCACACAAGAGGGATGGAAATTTTTTTTCCCATTTCTTATTTCTTAGCCTTGAGCACTTATGCCACTCGAGAGAGAAGAGGTGTTGATAATGAAACTCAGGATTGTTGGAGGAAATTCTGAATGTGGAAAGATTTCTTTTTTTTATTTTCTGCAGTATTACAATGATAAAAAGCTCAAGAATGGTAGCGGAAGTATGGTGTTTGCAATATGGGTTTGAACTCTATCTGCCTGGGTAGAAATTTAAAGCAAGCAAAAAATAAACAAATAAATAAAATCTGACAATCTTACGATACTCATGATTGGGATTCTGAGAGCAAGTTTGAGTTCCTGGTTGTTCTCTTGCAAAATAGATTTTAGATCTCAACGGGACTCACCCGGATAAATAAAGGATGAATAAAAGATGAAAACACACACACACACACACACACACACACACACACACACACACACACACACAAAAAAAACAAAAAACAAGCTGCATTTTGAGCCCCTTGAATATTTGGTGCATCTTTCTACCCTGTGATTTGTTAGAAGTGTCCTTCACGTGGGTCAAGCCAATATTACAAGAGTGCCACTGTACAGTAGATCCCCTGACCCTTATATTCTCAAAGCCCTGTGGATTATATAGTGATGCCTGCTCTAACAGATACCACCGGTACCCTCGGTTGAACTCAGCAGGTTCTCGTCAACAACACAAACGATATCCATGGGAGAGTAGAAGTTCTTCCTCGGATACACATGAAGCTATCACACACACTTGACGACTGCTGCACATACATGGAACCTTCTCGGGCTCTTGAACAACACACGCAAGCATATTGGTCTTTGTTTGTCCCAAGAGCTTCATACTCACTTGCGCCCACATCACATGAAAGTAAAAACCACCTGCCTATGCACATTATTATTATTATTATTATTATTATTATTATTATTATTATTATATTATTTGCATGCCATGGGATCCCAGTACTGATGGGATCTAGTCTCAAAAAGATGGCTTTTTGGTCAAGCTTTCTAAAATAATCTTGGAAACATCTGGACTGTTTTTTTAAATACACCTTTATTTTTGTGAAGGTATAGCTAAGCAGAGAAGCTAGTGAGTATTCGTGAGTAAATAATCGTAATGTCTACCCTACAGAGGTGATTTTGCATGATGAAGCACACAGTGAGACATGGCCGAGGTTTATTTAGAGCTTCAACAAGAACAGCTACACTTTCTTTCAAATAAAGTAATTTGCTAATCTAATGTCATATCATGAAAGTCAGAAGTCATGAAAATGTTAGAAAATGCAATGAAATCATTTTGATGTTGCAAAAAAAAAATATTAATATTGAAATAAATGTACTAATATGTACGTTGATGAGAGAGAAGCCAGCTGCTCATCATGTCCATGAATAATACAGAAGTGAACAAAGCTGATGAACTTTGAGGAACGGTCATTTTACCTCATAGAGGTCACAGCTTAATTAATTAACAGACCGCGATAAATTATCGTTTGGAGCTTCATGACAGACTTCATTAAAACATCATGAGCTTATTATACACATTCTAATTAAATTTGTTATTAATTTTACTTAAGCGGAACTTAATGCGATAGTTCAGCCTAAAATAAAATGGACATCATATTCTCCTGGTCCAAAATAATGAGCCGAGGCATGTTTCATGTCTGAAGTTTGTTTCTTCGGTTATGCACTGATGCTGTAAGGCTAATGGAGTTAACAAGCACAAGGAACATTATGTCCTCCATTTTATCAAAACTGTGAAAACTGTCTATCTAATCACAACCCTTATGTCAGGAAGCTTCGTGGAGGTTTTCAGTATCAGACTTACATAGCATAGCATAGCACATAGCACACTGGTATCTCTAACTGACCTAAAAACACAAGCAGGTAGAAGGCGTGGCTTTCTGATTTTCAAAAGGCAGAGGGCTGAATTGTGTATTAGAGGTGATTCAGATGACAGTGTAGGCCTAGTTCAATCCATCCATCCATCCATTTTCTGTCCTGCTTATCCTACACAGGGTTGGGGGGAGACTGGAGCCTATATGTTCACACACTACGGACAATTTGGACATGCCAATCAACCTACAGCGCATGTCTTTGGACTTGGGGAGGAAACTGGAGTACCTAGAGGAAACCTCCGAACCACAGGGAGCACATGCAAACTCTTTGCACACGGGGTGGAGGCGGGATTCGAACCCCCAACCCTGGAGGTACGAGGCAAAGGTGCTAACCACTAGCAGGCGTAGTTCCCATTAGATGTATTGGTTGTATGGTTAACTACAAAGCTGTCGAGGTCACATTTATTAAGAAGGCATGGATAAGAGATGATATATTATGGCCACGAGTAAAGTTTATCAAGATCTAACTTGTGGCAACTGAGTGAGACAGAAAAAAATCAACTAAATTAGACAATGCAGGGACTTAAGCATGGAAATGATTGATACTAGTGCACTTCACCTGACCTGCTAACACCTGAAGAGGAATAATGTGCAGGGAATGTAGTAAAAACCCAGTAACCACTTAAAAAAAAAAAAAAAAAAAACGTTGTTGTTTTTTCCAGTATACAATTTCCAGTACATTCCTTTCACAAACCACTTGTCTAATGTTCCTGGTAGAAACCGTCTCACTCAGGCGACATTTTCACTGTTGATCTGCTGCTCAAACTGTTTGAACACCGCACCGATGGCGCAGGAGAGGAAAGCAAACAAACAGCATTTTAATCACTTTCTAATTATCATTACCATTAAAAATATTTATAAACTCTTACGCTTCACCCTTTTTTTTTCTTCTCAGTCAAATATTTCCCAGAGTGCCAGAGTTTTTACCATTTCCGGAAGGTTTTATTTATTTTTGTAATGAATACGTTTAATAATTGTTAAATATAATGTATACTTGTGTAACGTTAACTACGTCAAACATACACCGATAGATGCAGCTTTCAAGCAGGAAAATAGAGCAGCAGCTGAAAGATTACTAATATGTCATATGGGGACCTGGGCAGGGTTAGGGGTCAGTTAATATCCGAGAGTCAATATATAGTAGCGGTAACCGGTTTCTATGTAAACAGTGTGTAGGCCACAGCTTCCTGATACTTGCCCTACTTTTATTTTTACTAAATATTTAATAACATTCCATTCAATGTAAAATCTGTGCTGTGGTTTTTGCACCTTTTTATTTTTTCCTCCTGATTTTTGTTTTTTTGTGTTTGTGTGTCTCACTCAGTAAACAGATTGAGCCAGCTTTTATTCGGTCCAGCGTGGTATGTTTATTAGGTGGTGATGTTGAGCGGACGGTCAATCGTGCACCGCAAACAGCTCCATCGATGCGGAAACGTCTTTGCTGATTTGCAGCCCTCCTGCTGCTAATTGATGGACAAATCGATCTGGTGGTTTTGCCACTTAAATTCGCAGCGGAGAAGCCGTGATCAATCAGTCTGCGGGAGGACTCATTCCTTCAGGAGTTTGGCACAATGGAAAGGATGATAACACATCTGGATAACATTCGCTTTTTTTTTTTTTTTTTTTTGGCAATTTGTTTTTTCTTTTTACATATTTGGGGAATGTGAATACCAGGAAGAAGACAAGAAGAGACAGAAAAAAAAAAGTCATTTAAATGCTATCAGTCATCTGTGAAAACACACACACACACACACACACACACACACACACACACACACACACACACACACACACACACACAGATGTGAGGATAAATCCAGAGGTCTGATAGGTTTGGATGTGTCAGTAGCAGCTGCAGTTGTGTGTGTGTGTGTGTGTGTGTGTGTGTGTGTGTGTGTGGAGCTCTTATCACCACTGGCCTTATCTCCATGTAGCAGGTTCCTCTGTAAACAGCAGCGTTGTGCCCAGATCTCTCCACACACACCTCACCTTCGGCACCTCGTGGTTATTTCGGGCTGGTGGTGAGCACTGATGCGCGACTCGGCTTTTTTCGACCTTTGACCCGTATTTGTGAAAAACGAACCTGCACCTGCCTGACCTGGTTTCAAAATGAGAAATGTAATGCCTACCGAACTGTGCTGGAAATAATAAACTGTTTTATAGAGCACTTTTTATACATATGCACTAACCCAAAGCTCTTTAAGATGAAGCAGTAAAACAAAACTAAACAACATCAAACAAAATACGGGTCACTTTATCTGCAGTTACTGGAACATGATATGGATTTTTAGTATCTTTTACCTAGAAAGGTGCATGTGGTGTACCTTTAAAGCTTTACTTTAGAAACTAATTATAGTCCATTTATGTACCTCAGATCATTTTTAAAAGTCCCTATATACACATTTCGAGGTAAATTATACATACTAAAGGTTTTTAATTGAGTGTTTACACTGGAATACTTAACACTTAATTAAATAAAATACTAACACTAATATAATATCTCAGATAACAGTTTCTCATACTGTTGCATACTGTATATTTATTGAAAAAAATTGATTTTTATATTAGGGTTCAGTAAAGAGGAATGAATCAAACAACTTAAAACCCAAGCTTGTTTAATTACCTGAATTAAAAAAAAAACCAACTAATTAACTAATAGATTAGTCAATTAAATCATGTTTGCTAGACCTAATTTAGATGAATAAAATATAGTTTTAAACCCACTAAAGAATAAAAATCCACCAGAGGATTTGCTTTTCAATATTTTTAATCATTATTTGATCTTCACTTGTAACAAAATGTTTATTTTGTATTTTTTAAAAAAAAAAAACAAACTTATTTAAACTTATATTAGTCTATTTTCACTTTGGTAAATGGTTTCTTACATTACCCACAATGCCATTCTACTACATGGTGATAAAGGCACCAGTGCGATTTAGCCCTCACTTCCTCTATAGCTAAAGAGCATGATGCAGCAGCGCTTTAGTCCTTTAGTCTGTGCAGCTCTCTCAGCTCCACATCTGTACACTCTGCTCAAATAGATCAGCTCACAAAGCTTCAGCTTTCATACTAATACCGGTGTCACACTCATCATCTTCTAGATCACTAAGTGACAGTTATCGGTTATGTGTTTTGAAAAAAATTCCCCTATTAAGCATAATTTCTCTAGCATTATAACTGCTCAGGCAATAACAATGCCCTCCTGTGACATCAGCACAGAAGACAACTGCTAACAAATACAGCACCAACCAACAATTTAGCACTAGAGTCAACACCACAATATTTCAATATAAACATATTTGATGTGGGTGTAGTTTACTTTAATCTTCATCTTTATTATCTAAAGTATTTCAATATCTTAAAACATACAATTCAGTACTACTACTGCTGCTAAGACTGATTCAGTAACTATAATTAGACCAATAAGAACGCTCTGTAACACTTTCTTAAGTCCTCTATAGGCATGACAACCAGTCAACAACTTGTCAAATGACTGTCACGAACAACGCATCCACCAGTTCTCAACAATATCACCGCCGTTTCAGGTTGTGATGTATAGTAAATCATTTATAGACGCCTTACAGACTCCTTATCGACTCCATCGCTATCACTTTATTTGGATGGTGTAGTTTGGTGTAGTTATTTGGAGCTCATTATTTTTAGTACAAACTTTCAGCTCGTCCCTCGAGCTATCAAAATGTCAGTTCCAGTCCATGTGAACTCCAGTGATCAAATTTATGACGTTGTTGAAAGACGGATAAATGTCTGTTGACATGTTAAGATTCTGTTGATGACTGTTCCGCTTCATGACAGTGTGTTGATGGGGTTTACAGTACAGTATCTAAACCAGACTTCTCAAATACAGCGTTACTGAACTCTGTAGATTGTAAGAGTGAACCAAACCAACAGGTCCTAAGGATTAAAGTAACACTGAAAGTAAAGGAATAGTTTATAAAATGAAATGCGCACAATAGTCCTTTTACAGCAAAACTAGTCGAGGACACAGGACGTATCTGCTTGTATTTCCTCATTTGTAAGTCGCTTTGGATAAAAGCTTCTGCTAAACGAATAAATGTAAATGTATCAAACCTTGAGGCAAATGAGCTACAAAAGCAGAATACCACATCAACTTCAACTCGTGTCAGCCAAGAACAGGTATCTGAGGCTACAGTAAATGGTACTGCACTTATATAGCGGCTTTTATCCTTTGCAGTTCTACAAAGCGCTTTACACTGTTTCTCATTCACCCATTCACCCATTCACACACACACACACACACACACTCACACACATGCGAGGCGCTAGCGTGCCATCGGGAGCAACTTGGGGTTCAGTGTCTTGCCCAAGGACACTTCGGCATGCGGAGATGTGTGGGCCAGGAATCGAACCGCCAACCTTACAATTAGTGGGCACAGGCTCACCAAAACTGGATAGTTGAAGATTGGAAAAAGACAAGGTTACGTACACGTGTCCCTATTAAAATGGCCACTACGGATAAAACAATGCTTATCATTTTGTAGCTTTATTTACCTAGTTAGGCTATGCCACTGAGTAGCTGCTGTAGCACAACACTGCTCTCATCGTCACAATCATGAGCAGCTGATTTAGAATTGTATATGGAAATATATACAGTGTATCACATGTATATCCGAGATCCGACATTACTTTTATCTGCCAAGGGCAAGAGCGACTGCAGTTTTTCATTCCGGATCATTCTACGTGTCATGTATTACATTTGTCTTGTTTTGACTCGCGGTGTTTTGTGAAGCACGCTTGGGCTTTGGAAAGGCACTGTATAAAATACATTACTGTAATTAGGATTATTAATGTGAATAGAAGCAGGTCAGCCCTTCAGGTTCAGGCAATGAAGCAGCATTATAAGCAGAGAGAGAGAGAGAGAGAGAGAGAGAGAGAGAGAGAGAGAGAGAGAGAGAGTGCCTTAGGTGTTGAATTCTCAAAGCAGAAAGTGTTGAGTCTGACATCACTGAGAAATGTGTTAATGCACTCATTCTGATATAATTAATTCACAGGGACTTGAGATATCTTTTTTTTTTTTTAATTTAATTTAATTTTTTTATTTAACAGATCTTGTTACAGATCTTTTTCTATCCTCCTCTGCAGAACCTCTCAAACTCTGTCAGGCTGAATGGGAAACTTTGCTGTACCACTATTTTCAGGTATCTCCAGAGATATTCTGTCAGGTTCTGGCTCTGGCCGGACCAATCAGGGACATTCAGAGACTTGTCCCAAAGTCACTCCTGCATCGCCTTGGCTCTGTGTTTTTTGGGTCATGTACCTTGATTTGTTAATCTTTCCCTCGATCCTGACAAGCCTCTCAGTTCCTGCTGCATGAAATACCTCCTCACAGCATGATGCTGCCGCCACCGCGCTTCACTGCAAAGAATTGGCTAGATTATAAGCAGAGCTTGGTTTCCTCCAGATGTAATTCTTAGCATTCAGGCTAATTATAAATCCATTAGGTAGCTCACCAGACAAGTGAAGGCTCTTGCCCGGTCACGTGTTCTCTAGTTCACGTGAATTAACTAGGATAAAAAGCAGAGACAATGTTTAACTCAAAAGTATAATGAGCTAATTGTGTGCATTAATACAGACACTGGAAAACAAGGCAGTATTTGAACGTGCAGGGGGTGACTTTAGGTAGTCATAGTCTTTAGTCTGTCCTGATAATGTCTCTTGTGATGAAGCATTTGATATTTTCACCCTTGACAAAAAAATATTTGGCTAGCATTACAGCGATGGAGTGCGGTGCTATATTGTTGTGCATGAAAGCATTATTTGAGCCTGGCTATCTTCTACATTTTTACTCAGTGAAGTGTTTTAACTGTGACTTGACTGTGTGATATGGTCGCAATGAACTGTACTGCGGTTCAGAGGATCAGCAAAATATATAGCTTCAGTAAAATTTAATCTGCTGCATTCTGAGCTAGCTTAAGCTTCCTTAAAGAAAGGAAGCTCTGTCAGTCAGCAACACGTTACAACAGTCTATATGAAAGCATGCACTAGTTTCTCATCATGTAGGTTTAGCTTATTTCTTGTTCTGGTTTTGTTGCCCAGATGATAAACACTTTCAGAGATGTATGCTACATGGCAATCGAATGATAAACCGGCATCATGAGTTACACCAAGATTCTTAAGTGTACCTTTTGGTTTCACAGAAAAGCTGTCAAGCTCAAGGGCAAAATTAACAACCAACAGGGATTCCCATTATACAGAGGAGTCCGATTAGAACCTGAATCAATCCAACTATGTGTATTTTGGGTTTTTGGGCCACATTTTTCTACAGATGCAAGCTGCTAAATTGCGCCAAAGGACAGAACTGAAGTGCTGCAGAAATCACGTGTGTTCTGGAAATTTGAGAAAATAAATGTTAGATGCAACACACTAAATGTTTTGAACTAGTTATTTATATAATTATCTAGTCCTTTATTGAGGGCTGTCTCTGTTCTCCATGCTCAGGTGATTATTATTATTATTTAAAAAAATAATAATTTCTACATGTAATTGATAAAGGTTTGTTTAATTTTTTTCTTTTGCTTTATTTCTGGGCAATCAGTGAAGGATATATATATATATATATTTGCTTTTTGCTTTGTTTAATTATGTGCAGTGAAAAAGAAATAGCAAACCAAAAGTATTGGATTTCACTCTGATTCAGATGCAGCATGGAATGAAAAGCACTTTATTTTTTGTGTAAACATTTATCAGAGAGAAATATAAAACATTGCCCAACATTTCCAGGGATAAAAAAAAAAAACAAACAAACCCAATACTGCTCTGTCACTTCCTCTTGATTGAATACACTTGGTTGAACCCCTTATGCCCGTGTAAGGCTGTTCTATTACTCTATCAGCTTATGTCAGATGCATTAGATGAGTAGTATATGAATGTTAGATAAGAGAACACTGTAGACTTCGGGAGCAGAAATTACCCAGAAGGCCCTTCTCAAATTGTGACAATGTTAAAAAAAAAAAAAAAAGTAGCAGATGAAGCTGTTTATAAGTGTAAACAGGAGACGTCTCCAGAGTGATATTTCCTGGTTTAAATTTTGGAAGCAAATTGATTTGCAAAAGTGAAAGTATATAGGACTATAATTGCTTTGGGGTGGATACCACATCTGTCATGTACGTTTGCTAACCATCATCGACTGATCAATATAGTGGAGAGCATGGATTAGTTCTGTGTAGTTTATAGCCATGCACACAATATTTGAGTCATGAAAGAAGATTTGCACCAATGAGATGAGAATGCAAGGAGAGCTGAATTTGAAATCAGAGCATCTTGAGGTCGATAGGTAATGTTCTGTGGCATATTAACATCCTTACACAGCCACTCACCATCTTACAATTTTACTTGGAATTGGGAAAACACCTTTAGATTGTGCTGCACTCCACTGGCAACTGAATTACGTCCTCAATAAGGAAAAACATAATCGAGTGCAATTAACGTAGGCGTTACACCATTACGGCTAGCTAGGAGCACTGAGGTATTTATTAGCCTATACATCAGTGGATAGCATTCAGAATTGGTTACTCACTGCACTTGAAACTTGGGAAAGGGAGAGTCTAAACTATTGGGCTCACTAGCTTTTGCACAAAGGTTATTGCAGAAGAAGGCTAGTTAATATGTCAGGGAAGGCAGATTTATCTGTAACTTTGCTATTCATTTTCAACCGATTGTTCAAATGGAGAACTTTATAACAGACTTTTCAAGTGAGACATATTTTATTTATTGTATACTGATAATACTGATATATACCCATAAGTAGACATGAAGAACTACATGGATTCACAGTTGTATGGATAGCATTTGTATAATGCATGTATGGTAGAGAGAGAATTTGTGTGGCAGCCTGGGAAAACCCTTCACCTGAAACTTATTTGTGAAAATTGGACTGAAATTTCTGTGATATTGAAAAAGAGTGTTTCTCTTTTGTATGTAGATCCATCAGAAGTAAAGCTCTAGCATTTTCAAATCCAATCCCTACAAGTGAAAAAGTAGAAAATTACAGTTGCAGATTTCATCTGGACGCCGCTGAAAGACGCAACACAACACTGTCTTAATGCAAGTGCTATTTATTTATTTCTTTATTTAACTGAACATGGAATAAATAAAAAAGAGCTATATCTACCTTTATACATACTTTTATTCGTAGAAGTTTAAACTGACTTGTTATCTACCTAGCATGATATTTGCAGAAAGCCTAGTCAAGTTTAGAAAGTTAATAAAATCATCTCTACATTATTTTGAGGAAATATATTAAGGTTTTCTTAAAGGCAAGGTGTCAAAATATGTTTTACGCAGAAAAAATATTTCTCGTCATTCATGGCTTCTTGCTAGAAGTCTGCTGTAGTGGCATTCGACAGGTTTTTCCTCAGACCTCCAGACATTAATGGTAAAAAACACAACAACGACACAAATCACAATTCTGAGGCTGAAATGTATTAAATGCACTGCAAGAAACTACATAACACAACAAATAACATATTAAACAATAGGTTTACGATGGAATGCTCCTTTTCAACGTTTCAAAACTGTAATATGGTTGGTCACATGTTACTGGGTGTTATTGCAAGTCCTCTTTCATAGTGACTAAATTGTAGTAGTTGCAGTGATATACAGTAAAGAAATGCTGTAGAGCAAAGATGCCTTCAAAATAATAAAATTAAATGTTCCTACATTTTTAAAAAATACCATAAAGAGCAGTAAACAGTAGCGAATGAAAACAAGTCACTATTTGGTGTGACAAAAAAAATAAAAATTTAAATAAAAACAGTAGTCTCCGGTACAATGTGTGCAGTTTTATAAGGAAATGAGCTGGTAAGTTTTATTGAGCATCTTGCAGAACCAGACACAGTTCTTCTGGACACTTTGACTTTCGCACTCGCTTCTTATTTCTGCAGTGAAACCCAGCAGCCTTCATTGTGTTTACTGTCTGAAAAGTGTCTCTTACGTAATACGCTGCTTTCTTTAATGACATACAAACATTTTTCTGTAACATTTAATTTTGTGCTAGAAAACTAATGTTTGGGAATCTAAAATGTCTTTTGTACTGATTTGATCATGTAGACGTCATAAAAAAAAAAAAAAAAAATTCTATAACAAAGTTTGTACTAAAAAAAAAAAAAACGTAGGGTGCCTAAAACTTTTGCACAGTACTGTACATGTAAGGAAAGTTCTGTAAATCCATATTCAGAATCAGGTTACGCACATACTTAAGTCCATTTTCTGGCCACCTAGTAAAGAAACCGGTTTGAAGGACAAGCTGACTGAGCACTTATTTTCCCATCAAAAATTCAGTCCTCGTGCAGTGTTTTAGATTAAGATGCTGATCATAATACGATGTCCTAGTGAAGAAAACAAAGCAATAAGAAAAACCTTTTCATTGACTTTAAAGGGGCAATACTATTGATTAATTATTAGTGTCATGTTTACCTATTTAATATCGACCTCAAATGGAGTCTGAGTGCTTTCACAGCCCAAAATATAAATTTCAGCAAGACATATTGTGGTTATATTAAACTGTAAGAGGGTAGCACTGGACTTAATACTGCTCCTCTCTCGAGCCAATATCAATCAAGAAAAATGCATCCATGGACAGAATCAATATGTGACTGAGACACACCTGTTTTAGGTAAACTCCACCTCATGTGCATAAATCTTGCACAACTCTTTGAATATGCTTAATTGTGCAGTTACAGTATGTCTGATGTCTGAATACTAAAGTGTGTGCAACTTTGCTACATATGGTTAACTCAAACTCGGAATACAACCCATCGTGTGTAAATTGAGTGTGTTCGTGTTGAAAGCACTGTGACGTCGATCACACGCTCCAAAACTACACTGTCAATAGTACCGAGACTCAGACATGTGAAATCTTATTCTGATCTTTCTGGCTAAAAAGTGCTGCCTGCTTTAGGATAAAGATATGTTATTATGTTAGATATGTTATATATACATACATATACATATATATATATATACATACATACATATATATACATATACATACATACATACATACATATATATATATATATATATATACACATACATACATATATAAATATACATACACATACATACATATATATATATATATATATATATATAAATATACATACATATATATAAATATACATACATATATATAAATATACATACATACATATATAAATATACATACATATATATAAATATACATACATATATATAAATATACATACATATATAAATATATATATATATATATATATATATATATATATATATATATATATATATATATATATATATATATATTATAATATATGATTTAGCATTTGTAGGAGTCAATGAACCCAAAAAAGCACAAACAAAAGAAATCATAACAAAGGTCATGGAGTCAGGCTAGTAAAACCGTATATTATTGCTAGCTGAGGGCAATCAATGTGTGTGATATTTCTCGCTCTATCTGTCTTTCTCCCGAAGTCTCGTTCAACTGAAACCTGTGTGTTAATGGCCGACGGCGACAAAAAAATAAAAAATAAATAAAAAATAAAACAAGGAGGAGAGTTGTGACTTATCACACACACACACACACACACATACACACACACGCACATCACACACTTTCATTCTCCTGCATCCCTCATTGTTTCAGAGAGACTGCAGAAAAGAAAACATCACACAGCCACAGGCAAAGCGTCGAATCGGGAGAAACGCTGCTCTTCTCTTTCTCTCTCTACTCCCACTCTTCTCTCTCCTGAGGAACAGATGCCCATTTAGAACACAATGATGTCTGTAGTGTCTAATTTTGCAAATTAATTCTACATTGAGCTGTAAGTTTATTAGTTAGTAGGTCAGTATGGTAAATAAACCAGCAGCTCATTGTAATTGTCGAAATAAATTACAATAAATAAATAAATTAACATAACAAAAAAATGAACAAAATTGTGAAAAAAGGAAGGGATAATGAACCTCACGCCGTGGCTGATGTGTTAGCGTTACTGTAGAATGACGATCGTGTTGTAGGATCATATGATATGATATACTGACATTATCCTCACATTTGATGCTGATATGGCAATTTGATATGCCACAGACAGACAAATGGTATTAAGATGATAAGATGCTGATATTCTCAGACCCATAATTTATGTTTTCTTTATTTTATCAAATTCAAGCGAGATTAAAAAAAAAAAAAATAACATAACATGAGTATCAGTAACTCTGTAAGCTTCCCATCAGGCCACATCACACCACCCTATCGTTGATTATTTTCCTATAACAGCATGCACCCAAGTGTTTAATTCCTTACATATGCCAGATTTATCACAACATGATGGTGATATGACATCACACAATCATGTCCACAACTAAATACCTTAAATACCTTACGCTGATGTTATCGGAATATGTATGAAATCACTGCAAATCTAATTTTATCCTTCTTTATATGATACAACCCTGATACACTATATGGCCAAAAGTTTGTGGACACCTGAGCATTGCACCCATATGTGCTTGTTGAACATCCCATTCCAGATTTAGTCCCCGTAGCTGTTATAATAAGCTCCACTCTTCTGGGAAGGCTTTGCATCAGATTTTGGAGCGTGGCCGTGGGGATCGTGAGCGTTAGTGAGATCAGACACTGATGTCAGGTGAGGAGGTCTGGGGTGCAGACGGTGTTCCAGTTCATCCCGAAGGTGTTCAGTGGGGTTGAGGTCAGGGCTCAGTGCAGGACACTCGAGTTCTTCCAGTCCAACCTTAACACTTAACACACCATGTCTTCATGGAGCTTTGTGGACATTCTATACGATCGTGTGCTTCTAACTTTGTGGCAACGGTTTGAGGAAGAAACACATGATGTGATGGTGTGATGGTCAGGTGTGCACATACTTTTGGCCAAATAGTGTACGATATTATTCAAATATTATAGCGATATCACATAATGGATTTTTGATATAATTGCGATATGTTATCAGTGTGATCTCCAGTGTGATATGGTATTAGTTGTGAATTTTGCCATTCGACTCTGGTATCTGTGCTTTTCATACCATTAAAGCCCTTGAACATGTACTTTTCCACATTTTGCATCATTACATAGTGCATTATTAAAGATAGGTCATTTATTATTGAACATTTATTGGTATAACAATTCATAAATATCCTGGAACTCAGCATTTTAAAAAAAAAAAAAAAAATCTTCACTTAACGTCTCTAAGAATCCTGACGCGTGATGCTATCATGATTTCTGTCACCTCTCGCTTTTTATCACAGAATCCGACGAAGCGCTTAAGTACGGGAATCAAAGGCTCATGATTTGCTAAAGAGATCAAGCCATGTTTGTCCATTAAAGTTTAATTCGAATGCAAGCACAGGAAATGAAGTCTCCTCTTTTTTTTCCGTCTAAAGATTTGTTTAATAAAAACTCTTTGATCCCTCTTTCCCCTCTAATCAAAACGTGCTCCTCACTCCTCTTTCGACCCTCCTCCTTCTCATCTGCTAGCCCTTTATCTGATTGGATGTCTGTTGACATAACATCATGGAGAACGAGTGTCTTATCTGCACTAATTGGTCCAGGTGGACTCATTTGGCATCTGCACTCATTTTCAGGCTCATTTTCATACGGCTACAACTTTTCCAGGGTCATGTTTTGCCTGTAGAAAAGTCTTTTTTCCCCCCTTCTTCTTCTTCTTGTTCATTGTTCTCTCTCTCTCTCCCACTCTCTCTCCCTTTCTCGTTTAACCCCTTGTCCTTCATTTCTGCACTCTCTCTCTACTTTCTTCCCCAAGGCTGTTGGTTTCTTCACTCTTTATTGAGCTCCACAGATAATTGTAAGGCTTAAAAAAAGGGAGTCAGTCGCAAACGTGTCGAGATGGTGAGCTTGCGTGTGGGTAGACTGGATTGTGAATGTCAAATTTCAAAAGATAACATTATGTACAAAACTCGCAGGCTGGGAGTACACACACTTCATAATGTACTGCCACGTGTTTCTGCTGCAGATCCGCCGGAACATTTTATACTCCATTCCTCAATAGAGCGAGTTCTGAATAGACTTTTGTTAAAGCTTTTATTCCAACTGGTAGAGCATATAGACTGGTCAAGTACAACATGACTCCAAACTCACATGGCCACTTTCTGAACTCTGCAGTCCCAATCCGGTCTATATAGTGGAATGGTCAGAGACATTAGAGTTCACCATGGTTTCAAAATGGCTGATACAGCTACCTTCGCATGCTGAAGATAAAGATTATGAGCACAAACATTTTAGCACGGCCATTTTATGTTTTAAGATACCCTTAATGGACTTGCGCCTCTCTGCTTTTAAGTGTTTTATTTTATTTTTTTTTAATGCTTATTGCAATTGTATGTACACTTTAGTGTAAATGTGCTTTATTACTTCCTTATTTCTGACTTTCTTCTTACTTACTTCAAATGTTTATATGGAGGCTTATGTGGATGTTTTGGTGTCTAATGGCATGAGGTATCAGCTAGCATCAGTTAAATCCATTTAGTGCAAATGAAACATCTAAAAATTATTTTCTAACACTTTTCTGTACCTTTCCCCAGATCTGTGCCTCGATAGAATCCCGTCTTGGAGGTCTACAGAAAATTCCTTGGACTTTATGGCTTGGTTTGTGCTCTGACATGCACTGTTAACTGTGGGACCTTATATAGACAGTTGTGTGCCTTTCCAAATCATGTCCAATCAACTGAATTTACCACAGGTGGACTCAAATCAAGTTGCAGAAACATCTCAAGGATGATCAGTGGAAACAGGATCCACCTGAGCTCAATTTTGAGTGTCATGGCAAATGCTGTGAATATGTACATGCAATTTTTAATGAATTTGCAATGATTTCAAACAAACTTCTTTCACGTCATTATGGGATATTGTTTGTAGAATTTTGAGAAAAATAATGAATTTAATCCATTTTGGAATAAGGCTGTAACATAACAAAATGTGGAAAAAGTGAAGCGCTGTGAATACTCTCCGGATGCACTGTACATTGACTAGGAATAGGCCGATATCTTGAACACTCCAGATAGGAAGTTGGGCACTTACAGCTGATACTTGCACTGTCTCTGAGTGTTTTATCTACAGGCTAAACTGGTTTACATTTGAATAAAGCACCCACTTAAACGCTCATTAGGATGAACTTGCTAGTCCTTACATGCACAGATTTAAAGGTTTGCACAGATGCTTGACAGTCTGATTATGCTTGATTTCTAAAGATTTCAAATGTGCTTAACTCCTCAAGGTCCCAGCTCATTTAATTATTCATCGTAAATCATATAAGGTGGTAATTATATTCATTCAGGAACTAGAGTGAAAACTGATAGGAAAGTGATGTGTTTATGAAAGTGAGAAATGTAAGAGTGAACTTACTGACAGGGACCAGGGAGATTAAGGGGTTTATTTTGGATAGGACTGGTGAATGCTTTAAGTTTCCATTATACTGTATTTCATTTCATAAATTTGTAGCTAGTAAAGCTTTCCTTGTGTGTTTGTTGTGTGCTCACAGATAGACATTAATAATTCTGGCGAAACCTGACAGTCTCTATGATGACAAAACATGTTGCTGTGTTAATGGAAGTGATTCCTGAGTATTCTGAGTACTGCATTATACCAGTTGCATTATACAATTCAGTCCCTTGTTGTTTGTCTGTGGCAACAACAGTGATAAAACTGAAAAACAATCAGAAACGTTCTTAGGGGGAAAAAATAAAAAAAACTTACAATAAGCTAGTTGCGTAAGTTTGCACACCCCTAAACTAGTATTGCATTGAAGCACCTTTTGATTTTATTACACCACTCAGTCTTTTTGGGTAAGAGTCCATCAGCGTGGCACATCCTGACTTGGCAATATTTTCCCACTCTTTCTTCCAAAAACATTCTAAAGCCATCACATTGTAAGGGCATCTCCTGTGTACAGCCCGCTTCAGGTCACCCCGCAGATTTTTTATCTGGATTCAGGTCTTTTTGGCTAGGTCATTCAAAAACACTGATCTTCTTTTGGTTAAGCCATTCCTTTGTTGAATTGGATGTATGCTTTGGGTCATTGTCATGCAGAAAGATGAAATTCTTTTTCATTTTCAGCTTACTAGCAGATACCTGAAGGTTTTGCACTAAAATTGACTGGCATTTGTAGTTATTCATGATTCCCTCCACCTTGATGAAAGCCCCAGTTTTGGCTGAAGAAAAACAGCCCTCAAGCATGATGCTGCCACCACCATGCTTCACTGTGGGTATGGTGTTCTTTTGGTGATGTGCCTTTTTTGTGCCAAACATATCTTTTGGAATTATTATGCCTTTTAAAATTGTTCTCATCAGATCATAACACATTTTGCCACATGATTTGGGGTGATTTAGTTGAGCTTGAGTTGAGCCAGCCTACCCCATAGCCCAGACATGTGAAGAATATGAGAGATTGTTGTCACATGCAGAGAGTAATCAGCACTTGTCCGATATTCCTGCAGCTCCTTTAATGTTGCCGTAGGTCTTTTGGCAGCCTCCCTTGTAAGTTTTTGTCTCGTCCTTTTATACATTTTGGACTGTCCTGTTCATGGTGATGTCACTGTGGTGCTCCTTTTTCTCCACTTGTCGATGATGGCCTTCACGGTGTTCCATGGAACATCTAATGTTTTGGAAATTTTTTTATACCTCTCTCCTGGTCAATATTGACAAGTGAGATACCATGCAGCAGTCAGATGAAACCAAGAAGATGTGAGGAAAATCCTACAGAAACAGCTGGTCTTTATTTAGGGTTAATCAGAATAATTCCATTGATAACAGCTGTATGATAATTACTTTTCAACATGAGATTGAGTGTGATTGGTTTTTTAATGTTTCCTATTTTTTTAGCCAAACATGGACCAGATCATGAATTAGAATGCCTTAGGATTAAGTTCAGTTATATAAGACTTTAAAACACATCAAAACATCACACGTAAATGCACAAAATATTACGGAATACGATCTGGGAACAAACAGATTAGATCTACAGAGTAGATTTTGCAATTATAAAACAAAGAAAACGAATGCGAAAAATGCGGAAATACATTTGTGTTTCCATCAGCTAAGGTCATGTGAAGATCCTACCATCCTACAAAAAAGGACTACAATAACCAAAGTACATAAATCACTCTCTAAATCACATCACGCATGTTGCAATATTAACATGAATCTGTTCTATAAAGCTCTTTACTGATGACTGTTAGCTTCCTCGACACTGTAATTCCACACAACATGGTTACTGTGATGCATTCAGCAGTTTGGTTTACATTGGGTATGTGTAAATGATCTCCTTATAATCTCAACTGAGTAATTATTTTCCCTTTGCGTCTGTCTGTATATCTGTATATCCGTTTCAGGAAGAGAAGCTGTTGGAAAGTTCTCTGGGGGATTTGGTGTGATGAAGCTGCTGTGTGTAATTAAGGGAAATGTAAATAGTCTGAGGTTAAGGTGCAAACAGAGCCATGTCGAGATGCTTGATTGGGATACTGTGGCAGGAAGCGTATGATCAGGCAAGACACACAGATGTACTTTGTTGCTTTTAATCTGCAGTTCTATAAATTGGTAATTTTAAATTTTTTAATCACGCTTAAAGAGCTCAAAGCCAGCAATTCGATTGAAAGGCAAGAAAGAAAAAGAAAAACCAATAAACAGGAAGCAAATGTTACCTGTACGCCTCTAAATAAACAGGAGATACAGCTTTACCACATTCTGAAATTTGTATGGACTGCAAGTTGTAATTAATTATAATCTTAACTATAAGCATTAAACATGCCCTCACTATAAGCACACCCACCAGCCGTGCCACCAATAATCCTTAACCCCAACCCTTCATTTTAACCCGTAATCTCACCTCACCCTTCATTCTAATCCCAATCCCTCACAGCAGTTTAACACTTTACATTAAGTTTCATTTGAATAACATTATTTTAACATTGTTTGTTAACACGGACAAACCTAGAACCTGAGCAGAAGTTACATGACGAAGTAATTAACACTTGTACTAATTGATGCTTTTAATAATACCGTAAATAATTCTAATTATCACCACCAACGTTTATCTTTATACCATCAATGGGGAAGGAACAAACTGACAGTATTCTACACCTTAATGAACACAAAATTCAGAACTGAGACAGAAAAAGCATGCACCAGTACTTACAGCTGGATACTTCTATAAGTTATCTACATTTGTGAACATGCTGTCATTAACTTTTTGCTAATTTATGTAGACTTATTTTTAGTCATGGTTTGTCCAAATGCAAGTCAGTACACATGCATTTCATCTTTAAATAAATGTCAGTTAATGTGTGTCAACTTACTTTCTTGCTTTGGGTTAACTGATGCTGAGGTTCACGATTTGTTAAATAATGTAGTAAGTAAGGAATAAAACACGTCAGGATGCGTTGGTATTGGGAAATAATCAATATCAGGATGGTGTGATCCAGCCCGACCCTAAACAGAGTTACTGTTAGCATGTCAATGTTATTATCCAAAAACAACACATCCCACATTTTCTTTTATTCCGCCCATACTACAGCAATTTACCAACAATTTTTGTTTATTAAAGAACAACACATCATCATTTCTAGCTTTTATATCCATTACAATTAATGCCATGGAACATCTGTGAAACAAGTTTATATAACAGCTATAAATGGTTGCCCGTAGCTCTTTTTTAAAAAAATTATTATTTATTTATTTATTTTTTTTTTTAAAAACATTTTTTCAAGAGATGTCAGCAGTTGCAGGTAAAATGCTTTATTTTCAAAACTGGCAAACAATCCAAAACATGAGACAAGGTTATGGTCAAAAACATACAGAGGGTCAGACAAAAGGTCAGACAGTCAGCAAACGCACAGAGCTAGGCAAATCTAAAATCCAAAAACCAGAACACTGAACAAGACCGAAAACCAGAATATCATACACTGATCATACGCTAGGTGAATATACACTGAGCAATACTTCGGTCAAAGGAGTGTTTGTGTGTGTGTGTGTGTGTGTGTGTGTGTGTGTGTGTGTGTGTGTGTGTGTGTGTGTGTCCAGGTGAGTGCAATCAGTAGTCAGGCAAATGTGAACATGACAGTGAGTATGAAGGCTGGTGTTGTAGTCTGGGATGGCCATGTTTGTAGGCTGAAAAGCAGTCTGGGAACTGGAGCCTGACACCGATTCTGGCATTGACAAGACACAGTCTTACCTCTGACTGTTACAAAGTGCTGACTCTGGAGACTCCTTCCATAAACCAATCAGAATCAAACATTAAGCTCTGGTGTATAGATAATGTTAATTTACTTTAAAATGTAACAAAAAAGCTTAACGTTCATATACACAATTTACATTTTCCGTAAATGATTCAGTTTAATGTCACTAGTCATGCATATTTTCTTTTGATCACATTTCAGACATCATAAAAATATAAAATATTGTCTGAGAATTTATCCTTTTAGAGGAAAAACGTCTTTTCTGAATGCATTCCTTTGCTCAGAAATATCCCAAAATATAGGTTTGGTCCTCAGAAAGCCAGTGATTATGTGCTCCAATCAATTTTCATCTGACTGGCCAAGTCTGCGCCCTTGGTGTAACCAAGATTATTTCCACCAAGATGGATGGGAAGTACATGTGGAGTGGAACACCTTGACAAAGATTGATGCAGTTTGGGAATAAGCTGCTCTCAATGCAACCTATGAACACCTATGCAGGTAATGCAACAGGACAAACTGAGATTGAGCCACTGCTTTATCCGTGTAGTGTGATTTACTAATCAATAAACCAGATCGATTCATCACTATCTCTTTGCGCTATACAGTAAATATTAAGATAGTTCATGTGCTTAATAATGTTGTGTCTAATGAAAACATGCACAGCATGCAACTAATGAGTGATAATTGTGTGCTGGATACAACATTATACTGATCACAGACTCACAACCACTAATAACCAAACATTATTAAAAAGTAAAGTAAAAAATCTACAGTACAAACATAAATAGAAAAATATATATCTTAAGAGTGTTCTTTCCCCATCCTCTTTCCCATCAACTCCACTAATATGGCCTAAAATGTGTTTTAAAAAAAAAAAATACTACATACAACGTTTTCACTACAGAAATAATTACACATGTAAACATTTCATTAATGTATGTAGAGCACGTTCTGAACAGATATTAACAGGGGTGGTTTTTAAAAGGAACAATGATTGTTAAAGCATTTAATAAGGTGTACCAGTCTCATAAATAATAAATTGGCAACTCATGTATCCCAGGCTGTTTTTTACAATCAGGTTCCCAGCTGTCAACCAGCCTCAGTCTGGATTCAGTGTGCCATACCTTAATTAAAGCACTTTCTGGCTTTTAATTTTACATCTAGCCTTCTCTGTAATGACTTGCAGTGTTTTGTGGAGAGACTAACCTGCTTATGAGCATATCTGAGGCAGCTGGATACAATTGCTGAGCTTTAAATTTAAATCCACAATCCAAAAGCACATTGGAGGCAATGAGTTAAAACCAAGCTGTGTAGAGAAACTAAAAGGGAAAGATAATTAACAGATAACAGTGTTAATATTAAAGCACTGCTACTACAAGAAGGAATGTGGAATTGTGTGTGCCCTATGTCCTAATCAGGGTGTATTCCCGCCTCATTCAAAGTGTTCCTATTCTCCAGATTCACCACAACCCTGATTTTTCCTCAACATGGCCACTGTACCTGCCTTTTGGGCTTGGTTTGAGTAGGCTCTAGCAAACCGAAAATTTTGTATGCGTCTCATATATATTCAAAAGCCAGGCAATCACCACAGAGAAGCACCACAGAGTCATTGGTGTGGATGACGAAAAGAAGCCTGTGTTACTGAGGCAGTTATTTTCAATGGTCAGGCCATGCTTTGACATCACAAAACATCAAAGCCCAATAACAGAGATAGGCTTTACCCACTCAGACACAATGTTCTCTTTTATGACCAACCTCTTTCACTCCCTTATAAGAGCCACTTGTGCTGGTCCCCTGGTGCCTGTCAATGTGACCAGGTTGAGTATTCATTTTTTGGCCCTAACATCTGGCCATAATGGCTTGGTCTGACATAGGTGAGTGAGCATCACTTTCTACATTGTGGAACTGGCCATTCTTCCTCATTGCGCTGCTTACAATACTGAAATGCCAATTCCCAAGTGTGACTGGTATCCCACAAACTATTAGAATAACAATGATCTTCCACCAGCATTTTGAAAGGTATGGCCACTAGCTGTGGACCAGTTAATGTTTTTAAAAGACAAGGGAATATGTATTGGTCCTGTCTGGACTGGAAGTCAAACATTGTGAGCTGAGACACCTAGTGTTGTCCTGTACCACCTAGTTTAGCCATGGTAATCACTTACATAAAGTGGTTGTTACACAATATCAACACTTGCTGGATGCCTTACATTCAGATTTTCCTCTTCACAGCAAAATCCTTTAATTTATTAGTGGATTATTGTGTTTCAGCAGGGCTCAAAAGACTGGTCCAAGGCTTCTAGGGATGCATCTATCATCAGAATATAATTATGAAGGATTCGTTACATTTTCTTGGAATCTAGCCACGTTCTGGCCAAACAGGAAACCTCTGGGAAAGCAGACCTTCCTACAGTGTAGCGTATTCCATGCTTCTGAGATCTCCCATAACTCTACAGATCACATCAACCAGTGGTCCTTATTGTCAAGCTGAGCCAAATGATGTGACTCACTGAAAAGAGCCAGAATTCCCATCACTAGCAGAAATGACCGTCACTGTGCCTCCGGTATATATCATGAGACCCATCACTATAGCTAAGCCTTCCTACATTATCTAGGGCAAAATGCCACCCAATGTGAGTTGTCAGGGACCGCATACCCAATATAGATTTCATATCTTCATATCAGATTACATCTGCACCTACAAGCTGGGAACCAGGAGCCCATACCCACAGTTGGAGACAATAAATATTGGTTCATCCTTAAAGGTAATACCCAAAACAATGTTTTGGCTAGGGACCACTCTGAGGCTTGAAAGCTGATTTGGTGCATCAGATAATTTAGGTTTATGCCATATTAACGCTTAAGAGTACATATTTGGGCCCGATTGAGGTATGCTTGAAGTGACTGCTGTTGTTGTCATGTCGTCTCAGGGAGTTTTTCCTTGCCACCATTGCCTCTGGCTTGCTCATTAGGGACACACTTGTAAATGTAAAATTTATATCCGGAATTTATATATTTCTTTAAAGCTGCTTTGTGACAATGTCCATTTTTAAAAGTGCTATACAAATATTATTGAATTGTATTGGTAAACTGCCTATACCTTTTTTATGTTTGCCGAATAGGTAACTTTTGGTAAATGAGTGTGCATGAGAAACCAAAAGACTTCTAAAGGGTCTATGGTTTGTGGCTTGCCATCTGGACCTTCCTGATTCCACCTGATACTCTACTTGTGTGAGACTTCTGCCTTGTTAATCACTAACTAACACACTTAGTACTGTTTGCCTTTACTGTTCTACACCTGTAAACTGTAATGATTTATAATCCCCTCTATCTGCTGTTACTCAGAAGATGATGTGTTCCTTTTTGAGTCCATTTCCTCTCAAGGTTTCATCCTCATGACATCTCAGGGAGTTATTCTTTGCCACTGTCACATCTGGATTGCTCAATAAGAATTTAAATCTACATCTGGAATTCTGTAAAGCTGCTGATAGCACATAAATACAGAAATAAAAAATACAGAAATTTAAAGTAAAAACATACTTAGCAAGTGCAAGTGCTAAATTACTTGTGCCATAGAAGTCAGTATTTAAATATCTATTATGTTACTAGCTGCTTTAGACTGATAAAATCAAGCTTAATCAATATCATAAACCTACATAAACCTAAACACATAATCAGCAATGTTCACCATCTCACCAATTGACAAACCAGAAAGAAATAATAAATCCAAGGGATATGTGTGTGTGTGTGTGTGTGTGTGTGTGTGTGTCTGTGTGTGTGTCTGTGTGTGTATGTTTTTTTTCCCCCCCTACTACTCATTCAGGCAGGGAAGGCATCGTATTGTTGACTGCAAAATCCCAGGTCTCGGCATCAAAGCTGTAACCCTACTGTCGCATGAGCCCTTCCACTTGTTCACTAGTCTGCTGCAACTGTCTGTATTTCTCTGTGTTGAATCTTTGGCTGGCAGGATATGAAGAAAGGGCTGACAGGACACCTGGGGGCTCAGCATTCGCAACACATTGGTTCATGGTTTATTTCTGCACCAAACTTCTCACTTGCACATAGTGTGTTGGGGCTGGGTGTGGGGGGTGGGGGCTGGGAGGTGGTTTGTGGGGTGTGGAAGGAAGGTGGTACCTTGCTATTCACAGAGCGACAGAAGGTGCTTCCCTCTTCAAATACAACACCCTGCTGCTTCCTGGTTCCAGCACGGAATACAGAATGATACAGTGCTTGGTTAATCCACTTTTTTGGTTAATCGCAACCAACAATGTGAGACAGAAAGTAATTTCCATCATCGTTATCATGCTTTCCATCTCATAGATTTCTAACTAGCTGAGCCAAGTTTCTGCTGTAACCTTTGCTTTCTCCACAGCTTCCGTGTTGGATTTTTCCTTAATATGATGCTGAGCATTACTGGAAAATGGTACGTGAGAATCTCTTCTTCTTATTCGACTGTTATCACTCAGATTTGAGACTGTTGATTTTTTTCCCCTCCTATTAAACACCATTGTAACTCCACTAGTAATGTCCCCCTGTGATATCAGCATGGCACACAATCACTACCTTCTCACAGGAATAACTAAAATACAGCAGCAACCAACAAACAGCACCAGAATCACTAAAGACATCACAAATATTTCAATATAAATGCATTTAATTTGTTTCACTGTGATGTTTCCCCTTTAAAAAAAAAAAAAAAAAACAATTTCTAAGTGGATTTACCAGGGTTGGCTTAGAAAAAGAACATTTTAGGTTTGATACTAAAATCAGCCTTTTATCTTTGGAGCACATCTAACACATTATTACTTCCTGGTTCCAGCACTGTATTCAAAATCATGCAAATCATGAAATTATTGCTTCCTGGCAGTATCAAACCAGATCATCACTATAGTGAACAGCGATATTATTTTGGAGAAATCATTTGTAATAACTGTGGAAATGTGTGTAATTCAGTCTTAACCATCACTATGATCTCAGTGTGTTTTTGGGGCAACAGATAAAATTAGGGAGACCATTCTTTTTCCTGGCAATGACCATTTTTCAAAGCATAACAAATGTACAAATCTCTGAAAATGACATAATCCAGGATGTTGTTTTGCTTATTACACAGACTGTGTAAACAAACAGCCTCTATATTTCCATTCACTAGTGATGGCAGTTTTGAACTTGAGCATCATTTTGTATTGTGCGTAGCTGACGTTGCTAGGAAACGCAGAAGATGGTGGAGAGACATGCTACTAAAGGGTACTTAATCCAAACGAATAAACATGTTTTTGGCCTGGACACAACAAAAGGAAAGTTGAAGGTACTATTAAGATAAAGGCACTATTGTCCTAGAAGTTCATTTTCTAACGGAAATAAAATGCTTTTAAAATATACAGTTTGTTTGTCTTTTTTTCCCGTTATAAACATGATCTAAACTATGAACTTTTGGTTCCTAGAACAATTAATCTGTTGTTCTGAGAAGATTAGGGTTTTTTCACAACCTGCCTTCTCACAAATCTGGTTGCAGCCGTTGATGGCTTCCTTTTTCTGCCCCGTCCAGGTATTTCATGTATTTTCTGCCCCTAGCCAGTTCAGGTATTTCACGTATGTGTTCCAGCTCAAGCACACCTGGTGCAACTAATGAAGCCCTTGATTAGTTGCATCAAGTGTGCTTGAGACAACACCTGTTTTGCATATTTGTGCTGTTGTGAGGGATTCTATTCAGGGGGTTGAATAATTTTGAGACTGGAGAAGTCATTATAAGTTGCATTTTCAGTTGAACTTGGGGAAACCACTTGAAGCACTCGTTGTGTTGAACTATTTCAATTGCTTTTGTTTGATTTGTTCATTGCAAACAGCTGAAAGTCTGTGAATTTTGAAAATAAACTTGATTTGCAATGGCGGTTGAATAATTTTGATTGCAACTGTATTTCAAATAATTTGGAGATCTTTTTAAATCCCTTGCCGGACTCATAGCCATCCACGACCTTTTTTTTCTGAAGGCCTTATAGAACTCCTTAGATCTTAGCATGATGACACCACATACCTCAATAACAAAGGGAACACCAGACACTAGATACGAGTGGGGTATAAATAAGACAGGTCCCACCTGCACTCCCTAGGCAGGTTCTAATCACCTGCACCCTGTCTTGAACACCTGATTCTAATTTTATGGATTTGAAGGTGTGATAAATGTCGGCGTGTACTTACTTTTTTTAAATTGTGAAAATTGCTGTCAATGTTCTGTGTTATTTGACAGTGTATCACCTTTATTAAAAGGCACTGTTTCAAAGAGGATCAAACGTTTGGTTGTCCAAATATGTCAAAAAAGCCAACAGTTTCCATGGGGTGTACTTATTTTTTTCACATGACTGTATAACCCCTTGTGTGTGGAATACTCTGGAAAGTCTCACATGCCTTTTGTAATTCTGAGCTGTGTTTATATAGTGTCATGGTCTTGTTTATTCTAATATATTTATAGTGCTTCTCAGGTTTTGACCTCTGTCTGCCTGTTCCTGGATAATGATAATGGATATGCCTGTGTTGACCAAGTCTGCCTTTGCCTTGACCCCTGCCATGGACTATTACAATCATTTTTGGCACAGCTTTAATAAATGGACTATATATGTACATCATCTTGCCCTCTGGCTCCAATTCAATAAAATCATTTGGCCACTTGGTAGTGAATATAATACAATGAAACATGCAGAGACATTCACCAGCATCACAGACGGAGTCTCGGGAATATATAAGATTCATGGATATATTTGTGCATGGAGGAGATTAGAGTTTGTACCTAGATACGGGCAGTACTTATCTCACCATTCACTGTAGGATATTAACTTACAGCATTTTTATAGCTCACTCACATGACCCACGAGTCACTTATAAATATTGTATTAAAAGAGCCGCATGTTTTGAGTGTTATTGTTATTGTCATTATAGCCAGCTACATACTCTGCTAATTATAATTCTGAAATTATTATACGACTTATTGACTTTTTTCAAACTTATTGAAGTTTTGAACTTTTGGTTCAAGGAATGATAAATCTGTTATGTTGTCTGGACAAGTTAACATGTTTACTTGTTAAATAATACTTTTTTTTAGGTGACAGACAGACAAACAAACAAACCATTAGATTAGATTCTGAGTTTGTGATTAACTTTACACATAGGTTTATGATTACAGTTTGACACTGGTTACTGGATAGTGGACTATGCTTTATTTGACCTCTCTCTATTTCACTTGATCACAGATTTCACTCCTTTAATGCAAGGATGATTAAACATCATCCTATAAAGGTACAATATCGCCTGTAGGTAATGGAATATTAATATATATTTGACTTTCACTGCCCAGTTGAACTCAGTTTATGTACCTTTTAAAATGTGAAATAACACTGACTCACCTTTTTTTAGCACCTTTTGTTTTACACATTCATGTATGAATTTAAAAGAAAATTGACTACAAGGTCTCCCTGGTTTCACTAATAGCACCCAGCACTGACAGCATTTAAAAGCAAATTAAAATACTTTTATTGTAATCAGCAGGCTCCTCGGCAACAACACTGGTCTTCACATAGTGATTTACGCGTAACTGTTTGTTTAATTTCACACTTTAGAAGAAAACATTTGCAAGACAGCAAGCTAAATTACGGTGCAGCTCAAACGAAATGAGAAGATGTGATTAAGAGGATAAAAAGATGTTTTGGTGTATGGATTTGTGTATTTATCTTTTTGCATAAGACTGGAGTCACGCCTGCTGAATGTTAGAACCTTTATTTTATTGCTGTATTCAAGTGTGGTGGCAAAGCTGTGTGCCCTTTAACGGTGAAATGAGGCATACAACATATAATGGATAATGCATTTTATACCATGGAAACTCTTTCAGGACACACTGAGTCTGAAATGTCTGTGTCCTCATTTCATGACTTTCAGTAGTATGGGTGGAACCTGTGGTGAGTGTGTCTGTGTGGAACCTACCACCTGATTCTCTGTGGAAACTACTTACTGCCTCTCCGAGGAACCAACAGACTGCTCTCCTTGGAAACTACAGACTGCCTTACTGTGGAAACTACAGACTGCTCTCTTTGGAAACTACTGACTGCCTCCCTGTGGAAACTACAGACTGCCTCCTTGTGGAAATTATAGCCTGCCTCCCTAAGGAAACTACAGACTGGCTCACTGTGGAAACTACAGACTGCCTCTCTGAGGACCGAACAGACTGCCACCCTGTGGAAAGTACAGACTGCCTTCATATGGAAACTACAGACTGCCACCCTGTGGAAAGTACAGACTGCCTCCCTGTGGAAACTACAGACTGCCTTCATGTGGAAACTACCTCCATGTGGAAACTACAGACTGCCTTTCTGCATAAACTATACACTGCCTGCTTGTGGAACCTAGAGACTGACTGCTTGTGGAACCTACCTACTGCCTTCATGTGGAACCTACTGTCTGCCTTCCTGTGGAACCTACAGAGCTCCTACCTCTGGAACCCACACAGTGACTTCCCTGTGAGACTCCCAAGGAGAAATCTAATGATTGTGCCTATTTTTAACCTACTGGATGCCAGTCTGTGGAAACTACTGACTGCCTTAATGACTGGAGGCAGAAACTTAATGATTGGTTCTGTGTGGAACCGACTGGCTGCCACCTGTGGGAACCAGCTAACTGCCCTCCTGCAACCTACTGACTACCAGTTTATGGAACCTACCAACTGCTTCCCTACTGACTGTCTCCTTGTTGCAGAAATATGCCTACACAAGGGATACAGAGGACTTCACAAAGCACAAAGTGGACCCACGTTTCAGCAATGAACACAGCAGGAAAGCTGGCAAGTAAGCAGGCCTCTAGGCACCTCTGCATTTTTCTCAGCAAAAGATAAAAAGACTAATCCAATTTTAACTTTCTGTCAGATGACATTTGCATTATAAATGCTTCAAAACTAGGCTCACCTATTCTTTGTTTATTTAAATATTTCTAGCACAAGTCAGATTTTTCATGTTTGGACTTTATCCGCAGCTCTTTATAGAACAAGTTTACATCTCTAAGTGGTTCAAGTGGGTTCACTTTGGTGTCACAGCATTGAATATATACAGTATTTGGCATTTTGGGGGGAAAAAAACTCGTCTGACGTTGACGCAGCTGAATCCTGGCAAACAGCCAAAAATTATGAAAACATTTTTTTGATCGATAATGCTGTAGCATACTGTGACACCTCTACTTATAAAAGCATAACTATATTTCCCCGAAATGCTGTTGAATTTTTTTTTTTTTTTTTTTTTAATAAACCATCTGAAATTGGATATCAGTGTATAACAAATCCAAGGACTACAAAGAGTTAATTAAATCATGAACTTAGACTGACTTACAGTATCACAGATCCACTGGTGTAGATAGCATGTCACGTTAAAGTGGCTTTTAATATAACTGTAATCACACTACCAGCGTGAATTAATTAACAATAGCTTGGAGACAGACACCTGATATGAGGAGGTTATGGTTTGTTAGCTCAAGCTTTATCAGAATATCAGAGGCATAATTAACGCTAGAGTAATTCCTCCTGAGTGGAGATTACAACTAATGAAGACATCCAGTCACACGCTTCAGACGAACTCTAACACTTTGGGAAATATTGCTCTCGGATTGTCACATTTAGGTCAAAACCCGAGCTCTTTCTCATCCTATAGAGAGGATAAGGCACCCGCTCCTTTAATTATTCTCTTATGAAATTAATTAACGGGATTACTCAAGGATTCCCAATAGATGCTGATGAGCAAGTGGATGAGTGGATGAAAGAAGTCTTTGTCCTCTCGCCTGCTTTTAGAAAGCCTCATACATCATGTGCAGTATATTTATAATTAAATGAGTCTTTGTATTCCATTGATTCAGACTTGTGAAATACATTGAGGCTGGGTCCTCATTTACAGCAGCAAGTTAATAGATAAACAGCATAAAAGGCAGAAATGAGGCATATTCATAAAGCAGATAAAAATGTTAAGTAAACCATTTACAGTCAAGCTTGCTTTTGACGAGTCTTTTAGCATAAAAAATAAAATGTATTATGGCCATTAGTCTTGGTGAGAGCCTCTTGGCTAAAATGCTAATTTAAAAAGCTTACGCAGTTGATGTATGCTTGCTCATTTCATTATATTGCTTCCTTTACTGAAGAATTGAAGGTAATATCTATAACGCTCGTTGGCATGCTGTGATTGTCTCAAAACAACATCGATAAACTGTGTATAATGATGAAAATGTGTTTTTGCCCACACGTGAAAAATGAGATCTGACTCATTCCCAATAAAATACCACCAGAGAAACACAAGCAAGCGCTTTCGAGTGTATACGTGCACGAGGATGTGTGCGTGTGTGTTCTGGATGTGTGTTGCTGCTTTTTGAGCACACAATCATCCTTTAATAAGGTGAAGCGATGCATGTAATGAAACACAGCGGAGGAACGTTATTGAAGGCTAATTGTAAGATCCTGCGTCATATCATGGCCGCACACACGTTCAGTCATGTCTAAAAGTCCGGATGGACACTCGAGGCCTGTTTTTATTTCACCAGACTATGAGTTAAACCGTATTTCTCAAATGAAAATCTATCATGATTCATTAATATAACTCCAAAACAGTGTGTTCTGATTGCCTGAAAGCATTAGGATCGGTAAGGCATGACTGATAGAGGATTCATCCTGTTTCTGCATTTGTGGCTCACCTTCTGCTGCTGTAGATGGTTTCACATGGACACCCTTAAGGATTTACACTTTCCCAAATCAGGTCAATGCTTTAATGGACAATCTCACCTGGATACTGTAAACAGTCATAACTGTTATAAAACTGTCTTGTGCTCATCCCAGGACTGTTTGTCTTTACTCTTTTACACCTGTATACTGTAATGATTTATAATCTAAAGAGGATGGGTTCCCTTTTAAGTCTGGTTCCTCTCAAGGTTCCTTCCTCTTTTCATCTCCTGTCATGTCACCTCTGGCTTGCTCATCAGGGATCCGGATTGCTGTAAAGCTGTGTTGTGAAAATGTCTATTGTTAAGAGCACTATGCAAATGAAATTGAATTGAGTATCAGGTGGTATCTTGTGATGGTTGATAAGAGTGGACATGAGAGGAGTAGAGTAGGCTTTGTCCCAAAAGGTTGTGAGTTCAAATCCCAGGATTGATAACAAAACCTTTACCCATTCTTCTTCTTCTTCTTCTTCTTAATCTTCAGGAAAATGCAGTAGGGATTAGAATCTCCATAGAAAGACATAGAAACACCAATTTTGAAAGGAATGTGCAGGATTATTAACCTGATGATGGCACTATTCTGTAGCACGGATTTTTACGTTCTACTTGATATCTCCTATACCATGAGTCCTACTGTCAAATGTCCTTTTTCTTCTGACTTAGTGGCTAAAACCACACAATGTTGTAGTTTGGACCTCTTAGCACAACTAATAAAATAAGTTAATTTACTCCTTATTTTCCCAAAAGAAATTTCATCTTAGTGCAACAGCCTCACTCAAAAAAAGTGTTTATCTGTTATTGAATGTTTTTTTTATGGACATTGGGGCAACTGTATGTGTGTATCTAAGTACACACTGAGTGGAGGATATGGGAGATATCTGAGCACTGACAGCTGGTCAGGATTACTATTTTGAAAGCATTAGAATTGACTACTATTAGACATACACACAGGAACATACACAGACACACACTCACTGAAAGACAGATAGGCACCACCATTCATGAAAGTGAAGTGGCTCAGGTCTGTAATCATGATGTGTCATTTCCAAAAGATCAGGCATGGTAAAAAGAAAAGCTGGCGTTTGCCTGCACTTTCATTCAAAACAAAGCACCCAAACTTGTGGTTCTGCCATTGGTCCATTTGTCTAATTTATACTTTGATTGGACAATGTGTGCTTACCGAATTTACTTCTAGTTTCTACTCCAAAGGCATTTTTTTGAGAAATCAGTAATTGAAAAATGAATCCATCTCGTCCGTTGCATTACACATATTCTTAATATCTGCTACTGATGTGTTATGGATGTCTCAGTGAAGCGGGCATAAATTAATGAGCCTCAACGCACACAAAGTCGAGGGAGCATTTAACCTAATGTGATTGACACAACTGTCTCTGTTAGGCTGTGTGAATCTATAGTCTGGGCTAGAAAGAAATCAGCCTTTTGTGTAACTTTTATTAACAGTGAATAAGATGCCAAAAATGAAACTTTATTTTACATACTTGTCCTTAAAACATACAGAGAGCTCAATTGTGCAAGCCCATTTATACCTGGGTCTGAGGTTATTCTATAAACCTGTCTGTGCTTTTTGCATAAACTGCCTGACGGGTGGGAAGCTGTCTGACTCCCATAATTTTCATGGCTCTTTGTGTGAGGTGGCTAATCTAAGCCTTCAGCTGGACGGTCAGGTTGCCAAACCATGCTGGGATGCCATGGCACAGTAAATTCTCGACAACAGCATGGGAGGACAAAAGCAACTCTAAAAGCTCTAAGCCTGCACAGCAAATGGAGTCACCGCTGGACCTTACTGCACACCCTAGTACACTCTATCTGAGGTGCTCATTAATATGTATGCCATGGGATTATCAGAACCTGTAAAGAATAAGAAAGTATTCTAACTGAACAGGATTAAAAGTTTTCATTTTTCTTTCAAAGATCTTTCACAAAGATCTTTGTAAGCTATCATAAAATATTATACAGCATTACACTATTATTATTATTGTCCCCTTTAGATGTTCAGCTTGGTGTGCCTTGTGGCTACCAAATGTACCAAACTTTGAATACAGTGTGTTAGGAATACATGAGTAGTCTGAATAGAATAAAAAGGACAGTCATGTAATGAGGCATGAAATGTGACCTGAATGGATCTGCCCAGCAAACTATAATCTTGGAAATGCGTGGTGGTCTGAGAAAAACCCATCAGATGTGGTTGAATTCTGAAAAATGTTGTTTGGACAAATTTTAGTTTTCCTGCCAATAATATAATTCTGATTGAGACACAAACGGTATGTCTCAATCGGCTCCCTAGTTCAGTAGTCAGGGCACTGATCAGGGAGTCGGCCATTTTAAGGGCTGTCTCAATCGCGAAATCCTTACAGTGCACTGGAACGTTTGCTCCCTAAAAATTCCCACAATGCACCACAAAAACCAGGGAGCATCGATGCTCACTATGTTCCCTTACTGGAAATGACGTAATGTTTTCTGACGAAAAACATGGACGAACTCTCGACCAACTTCGTCCACAAATGTACTGTAAGTAACTCGTTATTGTTGTTGTGGCTCTCAAATGATTACTTACGGTAGCGATTTTTAACTTTATTTGATGTTCTATATACGGTTTGTTTGAGTCTAATGACTTAAGTGTTTCATGATTTTTTAAAATAAATCCACTAGCTAGGCTACGATCCTGCTTGACGTACCATGACAGAGATGCATGTGATTAAGCTAGCAAATTTATATGACAGATGAAACTTAAATATTTTTAAGGTGACGTTTTACAGTGTGAGTACGTAGCCATGTTCCGGGACATTGAGTTATCAGTATCCCAATGTGTAGTGAGCCAGGGTCATTACCAGTGCCCCAACTCATGTACATGATATACTGGTATGCAGGTTGTCTTTATCTTTAAATGTGATTTTCTCCCCTTTCACTTTCGAGGTAAGCAGATTTTAAAATACTAGAACTTTACTTGTAGTTGAGATTTCAAATAAGGAAAACCTGTAGTTTTCAGACCTGTTACAGTGCTGTGAAAAAGTATCCTGATTTCTTCAGTTTTTGTGTATATCTCATACTAAATAGTTTTAGATCTTCAAACGAAATACAACATAAAACAAAGGCAACCTGAGTGAACACACAATACAGTTATTTCTTTATTTTTATTTATTGAAGCAAAAAAATAATAATTATCCAAGACCTATCACCCATGTGAAAAACTAATTGTACCACCTTTAGCAACATTAACTGCAACCAAATGCTTCCGATGACTGGAGATCGGTCTTTCACTTACTTCTAGGACTAGGACTTACTCCTAGGTTTTGGATCATTATCTTGCTGCATAATCCAGTTACCCTTGAGTTTTAACTTATGGACTGAAGACCGGACATTCTCCTCTAGGATTTTCTGGTAGACAGCAGAATTCATGTTTCCCTCAATTACTGTAAGTTGCCCAGGCCCTGAAGCAGCAAAGCATCCCCACACCGTCACACTTCCACCAGCAGATCGTAGACCATAGATAATTCATTTTGTGGAATTCTGTGTTTGGTTTACGCCAGATGTAACGGGACCCCTGTCTTCCAAAGAGTTCCACTTTCGACTCATCAATCCACAGAACATTCTCCCAAAAGGTTTGAGGATCATCAAGGTGTGTTTTGGCAAAATTAAGACGAGCCTCAATGCTCTCCTGGGTTAGCAGTGGTTTTCACCTCACCACTCTTCCATGGATGTCATTTTTGCCCAGTGTCTTTCTGATAGTGGAGTCATGAACAGTGACTATTATTGAGGCAAGAGAGGTCTGTAGTTCGTTTGATGTTGTTCTCTGCTCTTTTTTGACTTCCTGGATGAGTCATTGCTGTGCTCTTGGAGGAATTTTGGAAGGTCAGCCACTTCTGGGAAGGTTCACTACTGTGCTGAGTTTTTCCATTTGGAGATAATGGCTCTCACTGTGGTCCTTTGGAGTCCCAGAGTTTTTGAAATAGCTCTGTAACTCTTCCCAGACTGATGCATTTCAATCACCTTCTTCCTTATCATTTCTGAAATTTCTTTCAACTTTGGCATAGTGTGTTACTGGGTAAAGGCCCATTCACATCAAGAAAGATAACTATAACAATAACCATATTGGTGTCCACACCAACACACAATATCATTCTGTTTATTCTAAGCACGCACTGCAGTTATGTTGTCTGCCACTTTAAATGCTTGAGCTCTTTAAAGCAGGATGGATTCTGATTGGCTGTCAATGTTTTTATCGTTCATCAGCTGGAACAAATCGTTCTGAAAGTGATTCCAATGATATTGTTTCTCTGTGCCGTTATCGCTATAGTTGTGGTGTGGATTCTGCTATTCTTTTATAATTAGAACGATTTTTAGAACTATATCTTTATCATTATCGTTATAGTTATCGTCCTTGGTATGGACCTTGGTAAGACCTTTTAACCAACTTTCAACACGCTGTTGAAAAAGTCATATTTAAGTGTTGATTTAATTGAACAGGGTTTGCAGTAATCAGGCCTGGTTGCGTCTAGTCCAGCTGAACCCCATAATGAATGCGGTTTCATAGATTTGGGGCAAATACATTGTCACACAGGTCCAGTTGGTATTGGATAGCTTTTTTTTTGCTTCAATAAACAGCATTATCATTTAAAAACTGTATTTTGTGTTTAAGCAGGTTGCCTTTGTTTTATCTTAGATTTTTTTGTTTTAATTTCTGAAACAATTTAGTATGAGATATACACAAAAACAGAAGAAATCAGGACGGGGGCAAATACTTTTTCACAGCACTGTATAAAAAAATGCATTAAAAAAAATGCCAAAACTGAACAATTTGACCACCACATAAATAACATCAGACGCTATAAGACCTGAACAATCATACGATACAACTGTCTACGCTATCAGACTAAATAATGACATTTATAGCAATAACTTTATTTCTGTACGACAAACAATACATCGCAAAAAAAAAAAAAAGATTTAAAAATCTAATTAATTAACTACATAGTGATTATTGATTCGTAGAAATAGTCTGTTTAATTGGTAAAGTCACTCTGATGAAAGCATGCATGTCTGTGGTTTGGTGTCTGAGTGTGATAGAACACACGCACGCACACACACACACACACACACACACACACACACACACACGCACACGCACACACACATGTAGACTGTAATCTGTGATTACCAGCCCAGTTTGAAGGGAAAATGTGCTGAGGAGCAGCACATTCTCTAAATCCCAGAAGTGCTACCTTTCATTTCTCTCTCCTGTGCTAGCGATGCTGCAGCCGAGAGCAGCTGGCACACTTTCGGGCCGAAAGTGCATGCACACACATCCTTGAGGGTTTCTCAAGGTGTGTGTGTGTGTGTGTGTGTGTGTGTGTGGGTGCAAGTGCTCAAGATCAGTCATGATCCTCTAACACTCAGACCGAACAGGAGTCTTGTGGAGATACGAAATGGGAGAGCCACTGAGCTGCAAAGTTTAGTTACATTCAGGCTCAAATTTCTGAGTACACTACTCTTTATTTTTCTATTGCATCAGTTATTCCATCAGTTCAATTATATATGTTGAATGGGAGTCTTCTATGGAGCGTTCTGTACAATATGTTCGTACTCCTCCAACACATAGAGGAGTATACGGATGTAACCACAATCAAGTGTTGGTTCCTAAGGGGTCACAATAATTGCCACGAGTGTTAGGAGTATAATGTGATCCTGTTCGAATGAGATATTAACCACCACTGTAATTTGAAACAATGAAGCAAATGGGACACTTGTATAGATTTCAGGTCCATTTGAAGATTCTTAAGTCATGTGTCTCTCTGTATCAAATAGTACAAATAGTAGCTTCTTAAATAGCAATGATCAGCAGGGTATAATGTTAGATTAGTGTTTAAAAACTGGTGAAATAAAAACAGCCGGACACTATACAGAAAAGGAGAAGCTTTTAAATTCCTCAGCAGCTGTGGTACAGATGTAGCGCATGTAGCTCAGCTGATTTATGCTAGCACTGAAATAACCAGAAAGGAGCTCCTGCTACTCTTCTCCTCCCTCCGTCTTTGTCCGATCCCCCTCTATCCTTCCTTAATCCTTGTCTTCTAATGAAAAGCTCTCCTGCTGGGTGGAGGAGAGAGGGAGAGATACAGGCTTTGAGATAAATGAATGTGATGCCATAGTCGATTTGTCACAAATTGCCCTCTGTGTCTGCTCAGTTTGCCTGTAAACGGCCGTCTTAATAAAACACTGATTAATCAAACACTGATTAATCAAACACTGATTAATCAAGCACAGATCACGGATCCGTCCAGGAAATGTACAGGAACACCTGGATCATCTTTGAGATCCAATTTTATTCCTCTTTAAACACCTTGTAAATTCACTGCTTACCAATGTTCTTACCCACTGCCATGTGCCATCTCTTTAGAATGATCTCTTGTAACAATACTAATGGGAAATGAAGTCCCAAGGCCCTTGCTGTGCTTTCCTTCTTTACACATACCGTATACAGTATGTAAATTTTTTTTAAATTAAAACTTTTAGTTCACCTTGTTACTCTCAGTTCAGAATGACTTGAAAATAATCTCTGTAATAGAAATGTATCGTAGTAAGGTCAGAGGCAAGTGGAACTAAATGCATAGTTTAATCTTCATTCAGGCTTTGCCTAGAATCATCAACAAAGTCCATACCAGGGGTCAAAACAAAGGCAGACATGATTCATATGGTCAAATGCATTTTCATAATCCATGAAAAGTCAGGCAGAGGTCAAAAGCAGAGAAACTTGAAACTATGATATGTAACTTGGGAAACAAGAAACAAGGCCATAAGGCTCAGACCTGTAGAACTGATGCATGCTCGCAAAACACTGCAAAACAAACAAATGGATAGATACACAGGGAATTGAATTATATAAGAAGAACACAAGAAGACTGAAACTGGTGCTAGATCAGAGTGTGAGGCTAGTGCAAGATCAGGAACTGAGGCTGGTAATAGATCAGAGTCTATGGCTGTTGCAATATCAGACTTGAGGGTCTGAGACAGTGCTAGAGCAGGAATTGAAGCTGGTGCTAGATCGGACTGTGACACTGGGGCTAGAGCAGGAATTGAAGCTGATGCTAGATCAGATTGTGAGACTGGGGCTAGAGCAGGAGCTGAGGCTTGCACTAGATCAAATATTGGGTCTGATACTAGATTAGGGACTAAAGCTGACATTAGACCAGGGACTGTGGCTGGTGCAAGAAAAGTGATTGAGGCTGTATTGGGCTTATATTATTGAAGAATGTCGGACTCTTGTTGGAGAAATATCATTTGACATAACCTTATGTGAAATGTCTAAGTTATACCCCCGGATCATTTATCTTGATAAAGATGAAAGGTCATGTCTCAAATCAGGCTTGAGCGCTTTAAAATCCAGTCTAAAATGCCAAGGTGTCTGTCAAGATGATATAAATCACATCATTTATGCTCTGTGCAGGAGTAATTTTGCTTGTTAGCTCTTTGTGCAGTGCATCAGTCACAGTTAGCTGGAGCTTAGCTTATATCAAATAGGTTAGAATTAATTAGATTGATTTTGGCATTAAAGCTTAAAAATCTGGAGTTTTCATTTACTGGGAAATGTAGAAACTCTGGTGTGTTAAAGACTTGCTATTAAAAGGAGCAGGTTCAGGAAATCCACATTAACGCACGTATGATGTGCGTCATGATTTAAAGTTAAAGAGCTCATGCGTTGAATCACTAAAATGTGTATTAAAGGAGTAAGCTAGAGAAACTACAGCCTGATAAATACTAAAACAAATGAATATACTCTTTAAAACACCATCACACAATAACACACTTATTACACACTGTGAAACACACTTTAATACCCATTTTAACCTTATAAGCATGTTAATTAGCTGATGGTCATGTTAGTTCAGGAAATCAAGAAGAAAAAAAAAAATGCAGAACTAAAGGAGGAGAACTGGGAACCGTAACATCATATGTGCCAGACTGAGTGATTCATCCGCAGACTTGGCGCTATGATAATTATTCACAGCGGACTCTATTATCAAAGTGAGCTCACCTAACCACTGAACAGCAGGGCAGTTCAAGTCAGACCTTTTGAAGTCTTAACGCTGAGTGAGAAAAATGCAAAAGAAGTTGAAAATGGAGAGAAGGATAGAGTAATACTGCATTCAGGTGCTCACAGGAGGATCATACGATGCAGATGATAGCCTATATGTACACAATGCCAGAAAAGATCAAAATACTCATTCTGCTTTAATAAAATATATATATATATCTCACTGTAGCTGATGACAGCATACTTATTTCTTATATCAGTTACTCAATTCTTGTCAAACAGTTTTTCAAAAAACAACTCTGATAACCAGTTGGAAAGCTTAAAGATCATGTTATAAGTCATAAGAATAAGGAAAAGTTTTTCCACTTGTAAATACAGCATCATTGAGTGTTTGAGGGCAATTCCCAAGTAAAATAGTGTGGTGGCCTGGGAAATTCCTTCAGAATATAGTTCTAAAATCGTCAGACTTTCCTGAGGCCTGTTGCACAAAACGAGTTGAACAAACTCAGAGTTGCAGAGTAAGTTTTGAGTTGATAAAACCAAACGAATCCAACCCGGGTTAATTAAGGTTAACAGATTTCATGACGCTGGTTATCAACTTTCTCCGTCAACCCAGGCTTTAACCCTCCATCGAGGTTCACTCAGTGTGCCCGTGCACATAAATGCCAGACGTTTGCAGCAAACAACAAATGGAGTTCAACTTGGAAAAAGCGGGTGTGCATACATACTTTTCGGTCGAAGAGCAAGAAATTATTATGTGGAAATATGAGGAATTTAAACCTACACTAACCACAAAAAGGAAAACCGTCGTGGCTGCCAAAGCTCGGGAACATTGCCGATTGTTAAATGCATAAGTTTACTTTTATAGGCTCACAATGTGAAAAAAATGGATTGAAAACCTATAACTCCAACACATTTCATGTAATTTCATTTAATATAAAAGTAAATTTTTAAAACTGAATATTATTAATTAATGAAATTAATATTCAGTGCCCGATTTTTAATGTGCGGCTTAAGAAGCCGGCATAGATAAAATATACCATCTGCCAAAAATCGATATCTTTAGATGTTCCTTGGGAAAAGCCAGGCGATTGTGTCTGTCCCTAAATGTTCTTTCCCTTCAAAGTGCTCTTCTTATTATTTGTGCTCTGAGCTCCACAGGATTCCCACAAATGGTGAAGCCATCGCTACAAATGCTAAAGGGTTAACTTTGATGCGTCAGATTTATCTCACTTTGCTCACAGATGATTGGTCCAGTTTGGGTTTGTGATTTCTTACCCAGACTAAAACCTGCTCGGGAGGAGGTTAGCCATATAGTGTAAGTTACCATGGTGACGAAAACAAAACAAAACAAAAAAAAATCCACCTCGTTGAGACCAAAAAACCAGAGTTTACTCAAACTAAATGCAAACCGGCTTCGTGCAGCAGCCCTCTGAACTGTTTCTCTTCTGCATGTATCTCATCCAAGTAATTCTAGAAATTTAAAGTCCAAACATGATCCAATTCTGACAGACTGTTTCTTTATGATCATGTTTGTTAAACTTACACAACGTGATCTTCGGAGGAAGATAGCCAACATAAAAACGTAAATAAAAACATTTCCACATCATTCTGGTGAAAGACATTTACGTTTTCTTAAAGGTGAGGTGTTTGTCATCTGACAGATTTTCCCAGACCACCTCACAACTGGTAAAATTGGTATATCTCAGTTTCCGACACCACTCAAACACAGCATTAAGTCCTACCTAGATGATGGCTAGAGATACGTGTGATTTCAGCAGGCCTGAAAAAAAAAATACTTAACATGCAATGGCAAATCCAAAAAATGTGGTTGTGTTTCCATGAATGGACATTCACACACACACACACACACACACACACACACACACACACACACACACACACACACACAAATCTGTTCACTCATTCAATACATCACTCATTATCAAATCTTTATCCCTACACAGCTCTCACCCTCATACAAGAGGAGGTGTTTTACTGTGACACTAAGGTGTTATATTCTAGATTTTTTAATACACAACTTTAAAAGCAAAAGGATGTAAACAGAAACTAATGACTCAGTCTTTGTTCAGACAATTTTTGTTTCTTTTCTTTTACCTCACCTTGATGAAGCCTTGATACAAACACCCACTGCACTGATTTAAATTCATTTCAATGTAACTGCATTGATTTACATTCAGCAGCATCTTCAAAAATAAATAAAAACATCGCTTCTGATTGTAAACAATCAAGAGTTGTGGAAGTGATTAGACCTTGTCGCTTTAATTAATACTTGAATCATATCATATTATACACAAGATTGCTGTTATGGAAAACAAACTGTGGCCCTGATACACCAAGAGTTCAAATAAAGAGACTAATTTTCGTATATATGATCTAATAAAATAGTGGAGGTTATTGAACATGTTGTGGGCGATTTACATTAAATAATTGTAAAAATTATGTCATGTTTACTGTAGTCGGAGAAAAAAAAACAAACACTTTTTGCGTATGCTATTTGTACTTGATAGCCATGGGAATTTTTGTTTTCAAAGAGTGAAACTGAAACTTGCCACAAATACAGTATGTGTCATACTGTATATTACATATCTAATATATATATTTTTTTAAAGTATAAACATTAATGTGTGTCTGTAATTTAAAGAAAATTCCTCATTATTGTACAAATTTTTGAACATCTAAAATAAAGTATTTATTCAATTAGAGAACATTAAACAGGTGTTTTGTCTTTAAAGGGCAAAAACTTGATTACTCATCCATCCATGCATCCATCCATCCATTTTCCATACTGCTTATCCTACACGGGGTCGTGGGGAGCCTGGAGCCTACCCTAGGGGACTCTGGGCACAAGGTGGGGGACACCCTGGATGGGGTGGCAACCCATCGCAGGGCGAAATTACACACACATGTTCACACACTAGAGACAATTTGGAAATGGCAGTCAGCCTACAGTCTTTGGACTGGGGAGGGAAACCGGAGTACCTGGAGAAAACCACCGAAGCGCAAGGAGAACATGCAAACTCCGCTCACACAGGGCTGAGGTGGGAATCGAACCCCCAACCCTGGAGGTGCGAGGCAAACATGCTATAATAAATACTGTCTATGAATACCTGCCCTTCGGTAGTATTATTTTGTGCATGCACCTGACTGAATCCATTTACATGTTGCACTTTTAGGGAGAAACACATCAAATTGCATCTTCATTAAGGCAAGTATGCAAAATGGCTAAATCAGCTCGCACTTACTAGGGTTGCACCTATTAGGGTGTAGTTTAAGACCTGCATATGTACAGTAACACACCTTATTCTCATGAAGGACTCATAAATGTTTGAGTCCATGCTGTGTGTATTAGTAATGCAGGTCAGCCCAGGCATCGCTGCAGTTCTTCCTCCTACCCACTGGTTGTATTTTAAGAGCAGTAATTATCTCAAATTAATCCTCCTGCTTAAATCGAAGGCTACATACTGGCCTCTGATCCGGAATGGCTCTGTTCCAGTCTCTCTCTCCTGGAGGGAGAAATTAGTCTGACCTTGATCTATTTTCTCACTCGAGTCTCAGTGTTTCAGCCCATCTGTGTCCTCTGAGGAGTTGAGTAGCTCTCTCGCTCTCTCTCACTATCATTCTCTCACTTCATTCTCTCACCTTTCTCATTTATTTCTCTTTGGTTTTTCTGGGCCTCTCATTCTCTCTCACTTATTTTCTCTCTCTGCCTTTCTTTATACATTAATATGACTCATTCTTATTCTCCCACCTTCACAAACACTCATCATTTCATATTCGCTGTTGCTGCATTTTGATTTTTTTTCCCCCCACTCACATATTGTATGCTATAATTTCTTTCTGATGATAACTGGCATGAAGGCAGCGAGCATAGAAATAGCAAAACATTACGGTTCTGTTCTGTTATGCTTTGGATATGCTGCAATCCAAACAGGTTACGTAAAGAAAAATAATTTAAAAAAGGGTCATTTACCTAGGTATTTTTATTAGACTTTTTCTAGTGACAGAACAATCAGGGAACACACACTAACAAACATGATCGTTTATGATTTCAGCCCCGCTTTTATCCTCATCTGCATGATTTCACTAGTATTTTGAGAGTACGTTCTAAATTCACTCATGATTCACCAGCTACTCCATTACTGTTTTCCTCCATTAAGGAGCTCCTCTCTAGCTGTGAATACCCATTTGCTGCTTTTCAGTAATAAGTTTTGGGTATATAGTGCCTTTCATAACATCAAGATCGCTTAACGAATTCAGTCATCAAGATATGCAAATGACACATACACTACATACTACATATACTCCCTATCCACTTTATTAGGAACACCTGTTCACGTGCACATTCATGCAGTTATCCAGTCAGCCAATCATGTAGCAGCAGCACAATGCATAAAATAATGTACATACAGGTCAAGGGCTTCAGTTAATGTTCACATCAGAACGAAGAAAAAGTCTGATCTCTGTGACTTTAACTGAGGCATGATTGTTGGTACCAGATGGGCTGGTTTGAGTATTTCAGAAGCTGCTGATCTCCTGGGATTTTCACACACACAACAGTCTCTAGACTTTACACAGAATGGTGTGAAAAACAAAAAACAGTGAGTGAGCAGCGATAGTTCTGTTTGTGGAAACGCCTTGTTGATAAGAGAGATCAGAGGAAAATGGCCAGATTGGTTCAAGCTGCCAGGAAGGATATAATAACTCAAATAATCACTCTTTACAACCGTGGTGAGCAGAAAAGAATCTCAGCATGTGCAAAACATAGAAACTTGAGGTGGATGGGCTACAACAGTAGAAGACAACATCAGGTTCCACTCCTGTCAGCCAGGAACAGGAATCTTTGGGCACAGGGTCACCCAAACTGGACAGTTGAAGATAATAATAATAATAATAATAATAATAATAATAATAATAATAATAATAATAATAATAATAAATCACCTGATCCTTTTTCAGTCTTCAACTGTCTTTTGAAACACACTTGCACACAAATGGGACTAAATTAATTAGGTTTGGAGATGAAATTTTGTTTGGCATTTTAAATCTTACCATATTAACCTGATTGATTACATTTGCAATGGCTAAAAAAAAAAAGTATTTTGGTTAAACTTTGACATATAGCAGCTTTGTCAAGCCTACCAGTTCTTGATAATCACTCAAAAGTATTTCATCTCTGCTATCTGGTGCACAGTTCCCAAAAAATAAACATAAATTTGTGTTAATTTTACTCAGAAGCAAGTGTTTAATGGTGGTGAGGTTTATTCACCATTATTTCCAAAGAGGAATGCAAATCTTGTGATACTGACTAGGGATGGGGTTAAAATGTGTAATGAAGCAATAAGTGACAATACAGATTTTAAAAATGCTTTATAATTAGTTTATACCACAGCGCTTTTGAATTCTCGATTCTGATTGGCTGACAAACGTTCTGAGGTGTGCAATAATTTTTTTTTAGCAAACGCACAGCAAAAGTAGTTCCAGTCAGGTCGTTACCACATTACAGTTCCTTATCCCTTCACCCCAAGTTAACCGAAATAACAGATGGCTACTTTCCAGCACAGCACACAGAGCTAACAACAAACAAAATGACATAAAACTACGATTTTCCAGAAATACAGTATGTAAGGAATAATTGACAACGGGCCGTTGAATAATTAGAAAAATAATGTGCACCCAAGGTGGTGATGCGGCCATGAGGTGAAGCGGTGGCTTGAGCCATTGATATGCCGTTATTAGAGAGAGATGAGAGAGCGAGGAAGAAGAAAGAGAGCACGAGAGAGAGCACGTGTGATAATCCGGTGAACAAGTATCAATATTTATTTATTTATTTGTTGTATTTTCTGCAATAATAAAAAAAAAAACGAAAAACCCTGTGAACAAGTAGGCTTATCGATATTTATTTGTTCTATATTTATATTATCAGCATGAAACGATCAAAAAAGTGATCTCTCTCTCTCTCTCTCTCTCTCTCTCTATCTGTCTCTCTAATAACTGCATATCAATGGCTCAAGCCTCTGTTACTAGCTCTAAAATGGCGTTCTGGCAACAGAGGCTTGAGATGGGATGCGTAATAAATTAGTTCCAAACACAAGAGCGTTTTAAGGACAAAAACCTGACAAATGTCTTGAAATAAAACATCTGAACAATGTCTTGAGGTCTGGTAACTGTGGTATAAGCGGAATAATTGACTCCGGTCTGTTGAGTTATTAGAAAATAATGCACACCCGAGGTGTAACGGTGCATCTGGTCAATAAGCAATTGCTGCATTATGTTCAAAAGTATCAGTATACAGTATATGCAGTATTCAGAGTTGGGTTATGCAGGTGTTTAAGTTAATACATTGGGAGGCCCATTCAGGTTATTAAACGGACTCGTGTGGGGTTCATGCTTATGAGGTTGCCAGATTTTTCTTGAGTAGAGGTGTCGGAGGTATTACATACAATATACAGTATTTGTAAATGTGTCTAGACTCATAGTTCTGAAAGTGTGGTCCAGGGAACCCCACGTGTCCATAAACTCAAAGCAGGGGGTTTGTTTTTTATTTTGTTTCAGTGATTGAAATCACAACCCGCCAAGTTATAATATTTATTATTGCGCTACTATAGTTTAGTATATTAGCCTGTTTGACTGATCATTGAATTGAATCGATTTCATCCAAACCTCAAACCAAAACCAAATACCTTTAATCCAAATTCAAAAGCAATTTCCGGAATAAAAAAAAGCTCCAATATAATTTTACATGTTTATATAATGAGCATAATAGTTAAATAGTTGGATTATGTTTTTAAAATAAATCTGTACTGAGGTGTTCTGGTTTTGTATTTTGTTTTTTAAAAAACATGTTTTATAAAGATAAAGTGATCGCTGGCTGCAAAAAAAAAAGGTTTGATATCCGCTGGTCTAGACCATTACCTTCAAACACAAGCACTTGGCTTTAAAGCTGAAAAAAGAAAAATCGGGGAATCAAAAATGCAGGCTGAAGAACCTGATCAAACATTTATAGGGTGTGAGTGCTAAATCCCCCATTATTCATAAGCTGCAGCCATGTACACCATGCTCCTTTGTAAATAAATACTCTGCTAATATCCCGTCTCTCAGTAACAACTCAGTTGTGTTGTGCTAATGCTAAAGGTAGGATGTAGCCTGCCACATAAATTTTGCATTTGGATAGTATGATAGCATCAGTTATCATATTATGAGTGAACACATATTTCCCACTCATACAGACTCTTAACTTATATGATATTTTTTTTATTTTTTTTTACATGTGGACATTGGTTAATTGGACAGTAGCTGTGTGTGTGTGTGTGTGTGTGTGTGTGTTCATATGGAGGATTCATCTGAGTTCACACACTTGTCTGTTTGCTCAGAGAAAATAAATGCTGCATTTCATAGAAATGAATAAACACTGTGTAGCTGCATGATCATATAGAGGGAGGGGAAAAAAAAACAAAACAAACAGTGCAGTTAAGTCTTCCTCCACACACACAGAATTTGGCAGAAGCCCTTATCTAGAGCGACTTACATTTATCTCATTTATACATCTGAGCAGTTGAGGGTTAAGGGCCTTGCTCAGGGGCCCAACAGTGGAAGCTTGGCAGTGCTGGGGTTTGAACTCATGACCTTCCGATCAGTAACCCAATGTCTTAACCTCTGAGCTACCACTGTGAACACACACACACACACACACATTGCTAAAGCTGTGTTATATACAGTACGCTCTTATACATTTCTCTTATAGAGATGAAGGTTTTCATTTTTTTTCTCACAAAACATGTGGAGAAAAAACAAACAGGAAATGGCATCTGGACAAAAAATAATTGAGGAGTAAAACACCTGGACTGATGACGGGATCGTGTGATGTGGCCCGGTGTGAAGCGGAATTACTGCTAACCCCCAGATTGTTTTCCTATAACAACACATCCCTAAGTGTTTTATTCCTCTGAAAACCGTACACTGTAAATGATTTCTGTTGTTTTCACAGTATTGCACTGTTTTTCTCAACAGTTACTTGATGTATAAGATGCATTCAGTATGTTACTGTAGATTTTGTTGTTTTCACAAGTATTACTGTTGTATTCTCAACACTTCCGTACTGGGCGCACAGTTTACAGTATGTAACTGTAGATTTTCAATGCATTCTGGGAAATTATCAGTTACTGTACGTTTAAATACAGTAGTGCAAATTATCCATGAAAGACACCACACAAAAATTTTGCAGTTAAAATTGATAGCCAAATATTCTTGCATGAAACATCGTGCATTACGTTATCACGTTGGCAAGGTCACGCAGAATTACCGACCCAGTGTTCACAAAGCGAACATGCAAAGACTAACAAACACCCTGTACAACAACAGCAACAACAAAAAAAAGGTACAACAATGATGTTTGTTAGTCTTTGTTTATTATATATTATCAGGAAATTTTTATTCTGGAAGTGAACTTCTCCTTTAATTTCTGTTGGGGGGGGATTGAAAGAGCTTTTTTTGTCGTGTCCAATACTCGTCGTGTCGGTGCATCGTGTCTCTTCTCTGCCGAACCTGGGACGTGCTTCGTCATCAGGTGAGTAATAAATCTTAATATTTTTATGCTTACAGGAATTCTAGTAGCATAAGTCTACTGTTAGATTAGAATAACTGACCGCGACTTTGATATTCAAGGTATTTGATTTATTCTCAACACCTTCCTAGTGTATAAGCAGTGTACAGTATGATACTGTAGAGTTCAATGTAGTTTGGGAAATGTTACTGTATATTTAAATACAGTAATACGAATTGAGCGCGGAAAAAAACACAAACTGCCATTTTGTGAAGGAAACTTCAGTTCTCTCAGCAACTTTGAGAGAGCCTTTACCTCGAGTCTCTGTGTCTGTCTGTAAAGTTTTCATCATAAATATCTGGTTATTGATGAATCTTTGTTTTATTCAAACCAAAATGTCAGTAACAGCGTTAACGTTAGTTTAAAAGAACCGCGCGCGGCTTTGATGTTCTATAACGTCTGTCTGTAAGTTAAAAGAGGATTTCATTCATGTTAATAGCTTAAAATACTTGATTATTAAATGTGATTTTTATAAAGATAGATAGTATATGTAGCTCCTAAGGTCAGAATTAACTAATCGTTTGTTATTTAACCCTCTAAAGTTACATTTTTCGGTCGCTGTGGGTCCATATGCACAAGCTTTTGCCTATCATTTAAAGGCGTTGATAGTGTGAGTTTGGGTTTTTTGATGATTAGTTGTATGTTTTACCTCAATGATGTGCTTATTTCTTGCAGGATAATCAGAAGTGCTGTCACCCTTTTCCCCTTCCATCACCACCCCCTCACCTGGCCTTCTTCCTCACCTGTCTTGTTTTCTATATTCTGCTGTTTTGTAAGTTTGTATTTTATCTGTTCAGGATAACTTTTGATACATGAATTGTTCAGTAATTTTAATTATTAATTTCAGTAAGACTCTTACAGCTGTGCTCTGCCCGGCCTCATGCATTATTATGAAAGGCATCTAAAACACACAGACAGCTCTGGCATTAAAAAACACTGGTATTAAAAAAACAGCTCTGCAGGTGTCACAGGCTCGTCACAAAACTTGATGTCACCTTCAACATTTCTTCTGTGTGGTTCAGGTTTTTAATTATTAATTTTAAATTGTTCATTGGTCTTGCTTTAAAGCATATTTTTATTTTTGTATTATATTGCATTATTATTATTACTAATGTGTTGTTTAAAAATGCACAATACACTTATTTTGTGCAGTTAAATCTTCAGCTGTCCTTTTTCCTATTTCCCATCAACAGTTTAAATTTTCTACATATTCTACAGGTTATACAGTAGCACTATAAATGAAATTAAAATAACATCATAACTGTATAATACTATACAGTATTATTAAAAGTTATGGTATAATACTGTACTTCAAGATGGTAAAAATTTACAGTAAAATGCTGTTTTCAGTTGTACAGTATATCTGTAGTTAGTGTTACAGTAATTTTACTGTTGTATGAAATACAGCAACTAAGTATAATTGTTGTCAGTAAGTTACTGTTAATTTGACAATACATGTTTTACATTGTATCAATCAATTGCCAAAAATATATATGGAAAATTATTATTATTATTATTTTATTATAATATATATATATATATATTATAATAAAATAATAAAAAAATAAGTGTCATTCGTCAGTAAAAGATTTATATATATATATATATATATATATATATATATATATATATATATATATATATATATATATATATAAATCATTTACTGATGAATGACACTTATTTTTTTTTCCATTTATAGTTAATGACGTAAAACATTCACAAAACAAATTCCTGTTATCACTTACATTATTACAGCTATACACCGTTCCCTCACCAGCGTCTCTGTTTTGAAGTTAATAAGACAAAAATGCAGCTTGTCATGTTACCGAGAAACCAGAAAGCCGTCTGTCTTGAAGACCTTTACAAAGTGCTGACACTGGAGACTCCTTCCATAAATGTTAAATAAAGACCTCCTTACAGAAGAACTCACATTTTAACTCATTTATGTGGAGTGTCCTAAATACCAGTCCCTAAGGATAAAGCTCTCATGTTAAAGATCAAGGAAAGGAACAATTTGTTGTCTGATAGCAAAAAAAAACTATTAGCGGCACGTACTGGTCCAAGCGAGGGTACAAAAACATTTCGAGGCTTCTTATAACTATTTGGAACAGCCAATATGGCTAAAGAGGCTCGTCGAACTATACATTGTAATGAGCATTTTGATATGAAGTGATGTGAAAATAGTCATTTTTTGCATTAAGCTGTAGTTCTTTATTTTAAAATGGGTGTCATTGATATTTTTGTTAGAGGTGTAACAATGTGCATTGTGGAAATGTTGCCATCCGCATAGTGGAAATCAGCATTCTACTATTTATGCATCTAATGCAATTGCACTGTCTGAACACCAGAGGTCCCAATCTGCAAAACCCACAGAGAGCACGCTGGTCACATGATCGCATTATTTCATAGACAGCCTGCGCCATTAGCAGGAATCATCTACACTTGTGAAGTGGGCAATAGCCTGATAACTCAGCATCACAATGAAAAACATGCATTATAGGTTATATGGTTACACAACCAAGTTAACAGCTCTTCAGTAGCTTCCAGTAGCTTCTGTGATCTACAGTGCATGAGAAAGAGGTCACGGAAAGCGGGCATTTTAGCCAACTTTGGAGCTCTTTTTTCTAGTTACAACCACACCTCAGACACTGCTATGGAGCTTATTATGTTTCAATCATTCGATCATTTTCCCCAGTCAGAGATTTTGTTTATTAAATCAAATTTTGGGGAGAATTTACTAAATGTATTTATTTATTTTTAAGATATGGTGCACCACAGTACATTTTGTTCACAATTTTAAATCTCTGTTTGTAGAGATTTTTGTTCAAAATATTCTAAGAATCGAATTGAATCGAATTGTGAAGCCAGTATCGTGAATCGAATCGAATCGTGGTCGTGACATTCATAAATAAACACACAATATCTCATTAAGTATTGCTTTCAAAATATTGTTTGTGTTGGAAATCACGTATACACAACATGGCCCATTAGAAAACTGTCTACAAATGAGGGTCCATGAATTTTTTTCTACTATGTCATGACGTAGGAATGGGACTCGGTCGGTGTCCCCATGAAAAGATTATTACACACACATACACACACACACACACACACACACACACACACACACACACACAATCCAGCTGTTCTCAGTGGTCCTATATTGAAGAAGATGTTGGGGAAGCTGCGTAGCTGTGAATCGTTTAATCACGCTTCTCCCAAACTTTCCAATTAATGAGCGACCGATCTGTCGCCATCCATCATAATCACTTTAATAGCGTCTCCTGTTGACCCCATCATCTGGATTACCTGCTGCAGCCCTTTCTGCATTTCTCAGCCCATTAATTTAACAAATTCTAATTGTGTATGTTTTTGACAGTTTTAATTTCCCCCGTGAAATTCAGCTCGTCCTGGTTGATGGTAGGGTGTGTTCCTGTCGCTTTTCTTTCTTTCTTTTTTTTTCTCTTTCTTATAAGCAGCTGTCAGGCTCATTCTGATGTGTGTCATTGTAGTTTAAGTAAACAAAGGATTTTTGGCTAATTCAGTTGCAGAATCCTGCTTCTCATCTGGTTAAATTTGCATTTTGTGTGTGTGTGTGTGTGTGTGTGTGTGTGTGTGTAGGTGAATCACTTTTTTTTTTTTTTTAGGAAGACCCCACGCTTCCCAGATCAGTCTAGGAAATTAAACATGAATAGAGCCAAAGGAAAAGTGACACGCAATCATTGCAAACACATTTGGCCGCCAAGGCAAACAAATTTGTGTTAAATAGGTTTTGAACTGCATTAGTGAGATGAAATCTCCCAGTATTAGCGGCACCATATGCAGGAAATCAATCAGTGCCACAAATGTGTGCACATTTAGCTGTCTTTTATAAAAAAATATTTATTGTTTTCACTCAATCCACTGATATCTGGGACACCCTTTGCACACATTCTTTGTCCACTCCCCCAATCATGAACCACTTAACCATCGTAAGAACCATTCCATTACTTTATTTATTTATTTGTATTATTTTAAAAGATGGGCATGAGTTGAAGGTTTGACTCAACATCATTGCAGTTTTCAGCAGCACAACATACCAGGAGCCTTTATTCTTATCTTTTGTTCTAAAATTCTTTTTAAAATAAGAGATAAAACTTCATAAAATACTTAACATTTCAAAACTCTATCATTGTATCGTTATACTAATTTGTTACCTTGAAACATTTGCGGTATACCTCAAGGCTTTATCTTTGGGCCACTCTTAATGTCCTTAAACCTGGCCTAAAATTCTTAAAATCTGTTTTTTTTTGCTTGTTTTTTCACAGTGTCCTGCAAAAGCCTTCAATTGATATGCTCACACTGTATGAAAGTAATTGGCCCAATTGGCAAGCTTGCACACTACCAGAAACACAACCTCCAATAATTAGTTATGAAAGTCTTTTTTTTTTTCTTTTTTCTTTTTCACTCAGCCATGCTGCTTACCCATGAGATATCATTCCTCACACTCAGCTTGGGTTATAAGGGCAGTGGTTATCTCTGCCAGCATTTTCTCACTCCTGCCAGTCATGGAGGATGATGAGAAAGTATCCTACAGGCATATTTGTTGTTGCGACAGCTCGACTAAACTTCTGTCCAAACCACATGCTCTCTTTGCACCAGTGGTTATTATTGTTGCCATGTGCATATGCACACATTTTGGCGTTGTCAACAAATGTGTTTGCCTTGCTGTTGGCAAGTCACTGTGGTATAAGAAGTATAAAACACTTTGTGATGTGATGGGATATTATTGGAAAAATCATCAACTTTAGGGTGGTACTAGTACATCTGCTTCATACTGGGGTGCATAACACCATCACATTGTTGATTATTTTCCTATAACAACATGTTTTATTTCTTACAACGTACATCATTCCTACACAATGCATCTAGTACATCTATTATTTAAGAGAAAAAAATGGCTTGTGGTTCCAATGAGTTCTTCATCCAGCTACCCAGCTATCCTTACATTATTTCTCTACATTTATCCATACAATAAGAGTAGACTTCATTAGTTTGAGCTTTGGAGGCAGAAAATCAAGAGCAGAGTGCTTCTGCAAGACATTCTTTTATCCACACAACACTCTTTTTTGTTTTAGTTGTTTTTACTTCCTCCCTGAGCTGTGAACTGATTAGTTAAGTGGAAAAAAAATGGCCTTGATGTTACTTGGTACATTTCTGGAAAGTACGAATTTTAAAACTTTTGAACATATTCCAAAAATAAAACTAAAAAAACCTTCAGCCGAAAACACTTTAAAAAAATTCTGGCCATTTTATGGCTTTATCTCCTTTGGATTAGTTGTAAAATATGACCTGTGGAACAAGAAGGCTTTATAGACATCATGCTGTTCTGAAGGCCAATGGACGTGCAACATGCTTATAGATAGTTTCTCTAATAACCTGGTAACTCACTTACTGTGACAAAACACATACACTAATCAGAAGATTCCTTACACTCTTGTTAATTACAGAATGTCACTTATTAATCAGTGTATATCTCATACACAACACATACACATGCCTGCAAATATTCACGGATATGTCCTTTAGATTGCATTTGTTTACACAGTATCTTTGTTTGTTTATTTTTTTATGGCTAAATCTAAATGCAGCATTTTCTATTAAAAAATGTAAAGAAGAAAAATGATTGATATAATATCATTTATAGATTTGGGAAACCAACAGAGGGTCAGTTTTTTGTACACTTTGCCCTCTGGCCATGCCTATAGGTAGAGACCTGTGGTTTTTTCATGCGCTGTGGTACTGACAGGTCCAGTTTAGTCCAACTTTAGGCTTACTGCTGTGAATACACCTTCCATCACTGTGTGTAGTGTGTTTCCCCTTACCGTGTTGATACTGTGGAGCAAAACAATTTTCTTTTTAAATTATATCTAGACAATATGGCCAGTGGCATTGAAGAGGTGACTTCTTGTACTTACCAATAAAAAAAAAAAAATTAAAAAAAATCAAAGTCAGTTTTAGTTTAGAATTGCTCTTTGGATATATAGCATGTTTGTATATATATATTTAATATGTATGATCATAACAGAAAATTTGACAATGGTATTTAGACTGTTTACATGCCTACCTCTCTACAGAATATAACCAACATGATCAAAGAAATGCTGTTTGATCTGATTTTGCTATCACAGACAAAAATCACAAAAAGACATGGCAGTCTTAAAAGTTGACATGGTCACTAGCGGCCGATTTAATGCCATTGCGACCGAAGACGTCTGATGACAAAGTTATTGGTTATTATTTATTAAAATCTCAGAGTGTGAGTACTGCCACGATGCTCGTCTAAATGCCACTGTGGGAACGTTGCCAGAGATATAACCCCTAAAGTATAACATTTCCTACATAACACATAAACCATACCAAGAAAGGTCGTTAGAGGGTTAGGACCGACACTTCTTATTTCTATAAACTCCACGTTCTGCCTGCCTGGGATGGTCATAAATGCTTTTTGAAGCCCCAATTCCACCCCAGGACTTCCCTTTGCGCAACAACCAACCAGCACTACTGAATGAGGAGAGGAAGGAACCCTGACCCACCCACTCACATACATCACAAAGTTTGGCATTAGATTTTCATCCACCTAGATCTTTGATCATCAACTTTAGAGTTGTGTTTTTTTGACTCTTAACTCTGGCTGATCTCACCTCAATCTCAGCCAAGTCTCCACCATTGCAAGATGTACTGTAGATGCAGGAAAACTTTGGACCTTCACTGAGACTAGCAACTGCACACAGTGAGTCAAAAAGGCCTTGTGCATGATCTCTGGACATGCTGACTCAACTAAGGCTATGGCTAGAACTTCAGCATGATTCCCGCTGAAAACTGTCCACACAGCATCATAAAATTTCCCCAAGATCTCCAGAGAAGCAGATGAAATGTTATGAACAGACGTTCAGCATGATCTCTGCTGAACTGTGCCACACCGAGGACTCTTTCTCTGTGATCCTCCACTGATGCAACAGAACTATGCTGCAGTTGCTTCACAGATCAGAACCACTAAAGAGACACCATCAGAGAGTAACTATAAAGCTTCTCTATGTACCTTTGTAAATGTTGGCATGGTAGTTTAGCTAAAATAATGCACAGCAATTTAAATCTTTTTTGCAGTCTCTGCTTTGACTGACTCTTCCATATGAAACATGTTGGCATTGTTACACTAAGCTTGTAAAAAAGTTTAAACATTCAATCTGAGTACAATTCACACTGAACACAATGCACATTTCCATTAATAACTCGCCGCCAATCTGCCCTCTGTTCACAGCAGGAGGTCCACATGCTAAAACAAAGGCTCCATTAGTACAATCACTCCAGCATAAACGTAGACACAAACACATGCATACACAGTCTTGTGTTGCCAGGTGTGTGGGTATGAGTGGATCAGGTGCAAGAATATTTTAAACACCTTACTACCACTGAAGTGTTCTAAACAATCTGACAACCACAAAAACACAACCAACACTAGTCACACTAATGCAACTGATACACTTGAATCGGCACCATACACACTGCCATGTCAGTGCCACTGCTGTGTGTCAAGAATGATCCACCACCCACATAATATCTGAACAATTGTGGTCCTGCGAAGGTCTCTTTTCTGTTATCAGTATCCCTAACCTAAACCTCAGTAACCCTCACCCTGACCCTTAGTAACCCTAAACCTCAGAACCTTAACTGTATCCTCAGTAACCCTAAATTTCAGTAACCCAAACCTTAATCTCAATAACCCTAACCTTATCATCAGTAACCTTAAAGCTCAGTAACCCTAACTGTATCCTCAGTAACCCTAACATTAACCCCAGCAACCCTAACTGTAACATCAGTAACCCTAACCTTAACCTCAGTAACCCAAAGCTTAACCTCTGTAACCCTAACCTTATGCTCAGTAACCCTAAACCTCAGTAACACTAACTGTATCCTCAGTAAACCTAACTCTAATGTTGGTAACTCTAACTGTATCCTCAGTAACTCTAACATTAACCTCAGTAACCATAACTGTATCCTCAGTAACCCTAACATTAACCTCAGTAACCCTAAACCTCAGTAACCCAAAGTGTAACTTCAGTAACCCTAAGCTTAACCCCAGTAAGCCTAACTGTAATGTCAGTAACCTTATTATGAACTGTAAACTCAGTAACCCTAACTTTCTGTATCCTCAGTAACCCTAACATTAACCCCAGCAACCCTAACTGTAACATCAGTAACCCTAACCTTAACCTCAGTAACCCAAAGCTTAACCTCTGTAACCCTAACCTTATGCTCAGTAACCCTAAACCTCAGTAACACTAACTGTATCCTCAGTAAACCTAACTCTAACTGTATCCTCAGTAACCCTAACCTCAGTAACCTTAAGTGCAATGTCTGTAACCGTAACCTTAACCTTACTAACCACAAATGTAAAACCAGTAACACTAATCTTAATCTAAGTAACCCTAATGTGACCTCAGTAACTCTAACCCTAACATTACTAACCCTACCTGTAACATTAACTTCAATAACCCTAACAGTAATGTCAGTAACCGTAAACTGAAATGTAATCAGTCACCCTACCCTTATCCTCAGTAACCCTAGCCTAAAACTCAGTGACACTATCTGTAATGAAAGTGACATGTGAAGGACAATGTGTGGTAACCTGTACTTGGAATTTGTCCTCTGCATTTAACCCATCCAAGTTAGTGCACACACATTAGGAGTTGTGAGTAGTGAACACACACACTACAAACCGTGAACACACCCAGAGCAGTGGGCAGCCATTTTTGCTGCAGCACCCAGGGAGCAGTTGAGGGTTAAGAGCCTTGCTCAAGTGCCCAACAGTAGCAGGTTGGCGGTGCTAGGATTTGAACTCACGACCTTCCAACTGGTAGCCTAACGTCTTAACCACTGAACTACCACCACCCCAATGTCAGCAATCCTATTATGAACTGTAAATTCAGTAATCATAACCTTAATCTCAATAACCATAACTATGACCTCAGTAGCCCTAACCTTAACCCTATCCCCATTACCCTTAACCCTAACTCTAATCACCAACAAGAAATAATTGAGTTTTTTTAAATAAAAAGCCCACATTTTGTGACCAGCCAAATGTCCCAAATATTAATACCATTTGTTTTTGTGCTGTAACGTCTGAACGTATCAAACTGATTTCTGAATCAGCCTGGATTTAGGAAAGGAGTTTCTCTGAGTCTTTGAGCCTTGAATCCTTATCGGTAACCACCCTCTGGTCTTCACCAGATGCCATCGGAATGCGACACGAGCCCCCCCTCTTCAGACACACACACATACACACACACACAAAGCACACACACACACAATGGGAGAACCTCTTTTCAATGTAACATGTAATTATATGTAATTATGTCCAAATAGTGTGATGTTTTCGTGTTTACATATATTGTGTGTTTATGTAACGTAACTATAATGATTTTAGATAGTTTTAACTTAGGATATTATTTTAAATGTCTGTAACCATGTTTTACTTGTAATATTCTTTATAAGTCCATCGAATTTGGTATGTGGTTAATCGTCTCGAGATACCCTGATTGATTATGCATATCATATTGCAATGGGGTACATTATTTCATGCTTTTTCTTAATTTCACACGTAATACGGTTTAAACCGGCTCCTCCCTAGACATGCAAATTCGGGTCTGAGACCAGACAAAGAGAATTCATCCCGCCAACAAATCCAACTTCCTCATTGGCCCATAGCCCAAAGAGGCGTGTGTGTTGGTGTTGTCTTTAAAACAACACCATGCTTTGAAAGTCTCTCTTCCTACTCACTTTCTCAACTTCACTCTTCAACTTCACTTCTACACTCTTTCTGGCTTCTCTCCCCCGGGGCCACGTGCCCTGGGAAAAGGAAGCCGGGATCTCTCTCTCCCTGACAAAAGATGCAACCGCCTCACGGCCCACGCCTTTTCAAACGGCATGACGAACCAGTGAACTCTACACGACCTCGCGCAAACTTTCAAACCGAAGCCATGAAAGTATAGTTAATGGATCTATATCTGCGTTTAAGATTGTACCCCTGTTTACAGGAGACTTAAGTTCGTTCCTGGTTTTGAAAAAGGCTAATTAGTTGTGTTTTTGTCTGCCATTCCCTTTTATTTAATTTCTTTCTCTCTACACCTTTTCTCTTCTTGTATATAGATGTACATATGTATGTTTTGCTTAGAGTTAGTTGTGTGTATCCATAGTTACATCTAGTTATTAAAATCTATTATCACCATGCTTGATTTGTCTCTGTTTTGGTCACGTGATAGTCAATTCTATGCTGCATAAGATTTCGGTTACCCGCTCTAATTTTAATAACAAAATTCTTTGGCTACACGCTCTGGAAACGGAGATTTCCTTCCTGGCCAGAAGGATAAACTCCCTCTTTAGAGTTCATAATACCAAACTAGACTACAGCTAATCCTAAAAGCTGATCTAGACCACATACATAGTCATAATTAATTATAATCCGTTGTAGTTAATTATCTATATGTATATGTGCACATACATGAATTTCCTTTCATGGCTGATGTATATTTATAACTGGTCACAACATGCGTTGAATAGATATATAGATATATTTCACGCCATTCGAGCTAATTCCTTATATAAATTGGAGAATACATTTAAACATGTTAAACATCTTTTAATTCGTTACATGAATTGTAACTGGTGGAGAATATTTTTAGACGTTGCAGATTCATCCGAGTTACTACACATTCTGGTAGATAATGCGGGCACGCTTTAAAACTCGTCTCCTTTAAAAAGGTGCGTTGAATCCAAGCGTGCGCTTCTGTTTCGTTTTTCATGTTTAAAGTTGATCCATTACATTATTCTGGTGGAAAAGAATAATGCTAGTAATGATGATTCGTTACAGTGCCAATAAAGTAATGAATACAACTTAGCCAAACAGAATTACTCCTTTCCATTCAGATTTTCTGATGTGCATATTTGAAATTCCAATAAAAACAAGTAGTATGAAATATTCACTGTAGTTATCTTGATGACTAACGCCTTTCCATGTCAGCAATTCAGAGTGTGAACCATTATTATGAATATAGAGCCTTCAGCCAGAGAGAGGAGGTGAACTAAAGATAATAATGTGATTTATAAATGACTGGGTGGATGTCGGGTGAATATGTGTGCCTTGTAAATGCAAATCACTAAGCCTGGGAGAAAATGTCATTTTCATGGTTATGAAAAGTCTTGGCCGCTCTTCATACCCTTATTATGCATGTTTGTCCGTTACAGCAGTAAACAGAATTTCCTCAGTTCAAAGTGTGTACTGACAAAATTTCATTTATTCATTGACTTGTGTTTGGATCATGTTTATGCAGATTTAGAAAGAAAAAATCTACTGCCTCATTATTTGTGGTTGCTCCACTTTGTGTTTTCCTTTGACAAAGTCTGAGCTTGAGTTTCTTTAGCTGTTTTAACACTTCTGTAGAGTGCACTACTTAGCAATGTTCTTTCCCATTGACCCAGTTCATTTCAAATTGTCAGTATTACTTCAGACTTCAGATTTTATACCAATACTGCTCTAATTGTTCCTTCTAATATCCACACTCAATCTTCTCTTCATCTCATTGATACACAGTGAGTGTTTTTTTTCTCTCTCTCTCTCTCTCTCCATTTCACATTCAAATCCGAGAGCTCAAAGGAGCTCATACAAATTGGCGTTCTAGTTCATTTTCCAACAATTTGAGAGAAGACTGGAACATGATGTGTTTATGGAACTGTTGAATCCAACATGGAAAGAGCTTTCCTTTCCTGTCCTGTCCCGTTCTGTCATTTCCTTTCCTTTCCTTTCCCCTTCCCCTTCCCCTCCCCTTCCCCTCCCCTTCCCCTCCCCTTCCCCTCCCCTTCCCCTTCCCTTCCCCTTCCCCTCCCCCTCCCCCTGGAAAAAAAATAAAATAAATAATAATAAAATAATTTGCTCTGTGTCTTTAAAGCTGCAGTACTGAACTTCTCCCATCTCTGTTTGAAACATAAAACTGAAAGTTACTTGTGGAGTTATTTTTTTTTTCTTACGTGGGTTGTGCTTCGGCACTGCTCCCCTGTGTGGATGAATCTGATGGTTTTCTTAAATGAAAAGCATCAATCACAATAGGTAATGGGGTAATTGATAAGTAGTTAAAAAAATATACATCGGATCAGTATTGGCTAACACGCAAGGTTTCAGTATCGGAAAAAATAGAATTGTGCCATCTCTGTTTTTAATTATTTTGAAAAAAAATTGTGGCTAAACAGCAACTAAAACTTTAAGCTATGCTCATATCGAGACTCTTACACTGTTTTCATACCCTTGGTTGTGGATATATTCTGCATATAGTGAGTTTGTTTCACTGGCTGCAGCATGTGGCTGCCATTTTGATTGAGGATTGGGTTTATGTGTATGTTTCTGCATAGGAATGGAAATTCTTTTTTTTTTTCATTTGGTTTTGTTCTTGGCAAACCCAAACCTTAAGTTCATGGCAGTGGTGGTTAAGGCTCTGAGTTACCACCCAGACGGTTGGGGGTTCAAGCCCCAACATCACCAATCTGCCACTGTTAGACCCTTGAGCAAGGTCCTTAACCACATCTGCGCCAAGGGTGCTGTATCTTGTCTGACCATGCACTCTGACCCTTGTTTCCTAACATGCTGGGATATGCGATAAAATAATTTCACTATGCTGTAATGTATATGTGACAAAGTCTTCTTCTAAGTGATAAAATCCCAGTTGTATTTGTTGCTCACTTTTTGCATACAATATTTTCCCATTTTTGTCTTTTACACCTATGTGCTGTCTAAGTCATACATCTCTCCTATCCATAAAACCATTCATTAAACATTCTTCTATGGCCTGACCCTGGACGAGGATGTAACACCTTAGTACACTTATATTGTAATTCATCACAAGGTTAATAATCACAAGCCCAGAGGAGGATGGGTTCCATTCTTGATTCTGGCTCCTCTCAAGGTTTCTTCGTCATTGTGCCTCAAGGAGATTTAGCCTTGCATTTGGCTTGTTTATTGGGTGTACAAACCCGCAGTTCTATAAAGCTGCTATGTGACATTGTCATTGAAAAGTGCTACAGAAATAAAAATGGAATTGAGTTAAGCTTTTCATGTTCGGAAGAGAAAATATTGTGAATCGCTTACTGGAATTTTTCACACTGGACTGTCGGAAAAACCAATCAAAATAGCAAGGTTAAGGCTCAATAACAAATGCATCTCTTCTCTGAGGACACTTATCTTACATGATCGTTTGCTAATACACAAAATTAGCATAGCAGGAGGATATGTGTGACTAGGAGGCAAACAGGAAGAGTAAAAGGTCTCTGATCTTCACCAAGATCAAACTTCTGCATCTATTAGAAAATCAGAGAGAATATCAGAGTGGATGAGTTTCACAGGAGGAGATTTAGACAAGCAATGGAACAGGACTGGTGTAATCTGTAAACTGTGTTAACCCCTAAAACTCCCAGGACCCATCATTTTGTCCAGACTTACAGCCCTTACTCAATTAATTCCATACATTACCCATTAGTGTCACCATAGTTACAAAAAAAAAATATTGCACTTACTGAATAATATGCTTTATAATTAGCAGAATAATAATTGGAGAGTTTAAGGGGTTAAAAGGTGCTAAAGAGTGATATTTAGCGATATATCAGTATCTTTGTTTCAAACTGTGTGATGCCATGCTATATATTTCATTCAGATGATGGCAAATAATATAATAGGCTCCTAACACACAGCGTTAATTGTTTTTGTGTGATAATCACATATTCTGTCCAGCAAATTAACTTCATCGGCCAGCAAAGTGTGACCTCCTTTGTTTTTTTGTTGTTGTTTTTTTTTATCTTACAGTCTATAAAGGCTCAATGGAAACACTAGTCTAATATTATACCCCAGCTGGATGCATGATTATGACTGAATCATGGCTTATTAATGGATCTTTATAAATACTGTGTGGACAGAAGCTGCTAAAAGGAAATCAAATGGTTGACTATGTTAGTGCTAATGCTATTTTAGTGTGCACTAAATAATCTAAGATAATTCACCAAATTTAGTGTTATTTCATTAAAGTAAATGACTTGTTTGTTTTGTTAGATGTGCTTTATTGGTCCTAATGTGTTCAGCCAGCACACTGGGCTGGTAGTAAAACAAATATGATGATAAGTCCATCCATCCATCCGTTTTCTGTACCACTTATCCTACACAGGGTCGTGGGGAGTCTGGAGCCTATCCCAGGGAAATCGGGGCACCCAGGGAAGGTGGGGGACACCACGAACGGGGTGCCACCCCATTGCAGAGCACAATCGCACACCCATTCACACAATGGACAATTTGGAAATGCCAATCAGCCTATAGCGCATGTCTTTGGACTGGGGGAGGAGACCAGAGTACTCAATGGAGACCCCCGAAGCACAGGGAGAACATGCAAGCTCCGTGCAAAGAGGGTGGAGGTGGGTATCGAACCCCCAGCCTCAGAGGTGCGAGGCAAACGTGCTAACCAAAAAATAAAATTAGCAGCAAAATCAGACTTTGGGTACCATAAAGATTAACACTTCCCAGAAAAAGCATGGCCAAATCTCCTGCTTGCTTTAGTGAATAATCTCTCCTAGATACTGTAGATTTGTAGCTTAGACCAGCTGCTGTAATAATGAAGACTGTCCTTTGCTCATCCTAGGACTTCCTAGGGCATTCCTTATTTTCCCTCACTGAGTTATTCTTTGGATTTCTGGATTTCTGTAAAGCTGCTTTGAGACAATATCCAATAGAAAAGGTCACATGAGTCTCTCTACCTACCATCAACACCTCATTCAACAACCGCTGCATCTGCAAAGCCACCAGTATTGCGGACAACCCCTCTCACCTGGCAGAAGGTAAAGGAGCATCCGTGCCACCACCAGCAGACTCCGCAACAGTTTCTTCCCTGAGGTAGTCAGATTACTCAACACCCTGCTGCCTCCCAACGCTCACCTGGGCAAGTCAAACACCTAACCCAGTAAGACTCAGTACCACTGCACACCGCACTTTACATAGCTGCATCAGTCACTTTTATATTATGGAACTCATTTTTTCTGCCAATATTGCTGCTGTACTTGTCCTGCTACACTACAAAATTAAAAATGGATGATTATTTTACCACAATCAAAATTTTACAATTGTTTGTGTCTTTACGTGTTGTTCTTCACCTGAAAATACGAAGAGTGAAACGAAAGCGGTTGTGGGTTAAGCCTTGGTTGTTGCGTTGTGAGGGACAGAGCGCTTACTTACATTTATACAGAGAACTGCAGACAGAGGATGTGCAAAGCAGAGGGGGGCTAACCTGGCCTCGGCACTCAGAGCTGTAGCCCTCGGAGACTTTTTCTTTAGCCCTGAATAATTCGCCACTTGGAGTGGTTTGGCACTACATAACTGAAAGTCAGTAAAAGAAGATGACAGAGTTGTAATTTTGAATCTTCAGTGAATGGTGGCAAGACCAATCAGACATGGTTTACAGGAAAATGTGTGCAAATACTTGTTTCTTATTGGCTGACAGGTCTCAATTCTACCAAACACTAGCTCACACAGTCAGTGTGAGGGGAAAAATGGATATACAGGGTTAAAACTGAAACACTAACATCCTCTGATGCTGAGCAGGAAAACAACGTGTGTAAATGTCTATATGAGTTCCATGTTACGTGAACATGATATGAGCAGCGCATAAGGACAGCTAACATACTCTGCATGGCACTGTAGCAACTAAACCCATACAATGATAGCTTAGTTGTGCCTCCCCTTGGCTAGGAACAACAAACTAGCCTAGTTTCATGTTAGATAACCAAAAAGTTTTATATTTTATCAATCTTTTAGTCCTGCAAACAGTGATAACACCCAAGGCAAGTTGTATGATGAATCCAACTTTTTTTTGTCCAATTTTCACATTTTTTAAGCAATTTACCCTAACATGCAAGAAGAAAAATGCATGGAAACAGTCTATTTAAAAGTATGTGCACCAGCACCTAGCGCACAGGCTTTCGTTTCTGTTGAGTTTGCAGGGACGCTTGCCTCATCTTCATGGCAATGGTTCGTGCCCAGGTCAGATTACGTCAGAGTTTGTTGAAAATCATGCCACACTGCTCAGACTTTAAACGACCCGACAGATGCCGACTGAACATGTTCAGTCGGTGAAAACTAATGCCGACAAACACCAACAGACGCCGACAGGGTTAACACACTGATCTGACAAAACCCGACAAACGTGTCTGCTGGTGTTGGTCGGTGTCTGTCTGTGCAGTGTGAACCGGGCTTTTCTTGTCTCTTTGTAAGTGTTCCAGAAATCCAGTTCCATTCCTGTGATCCAGTCCACCATGTCCAGATTTCCCTGTGCTGCTGCTTTGGCTATTTAAGTCAACTGCAATTTGAACCTGTTAGCTTAATGCTCACTAACATCTTACCTTGTTGGGAGAAGTTAAAATTCTGATTAATATAATTAATTGCTTGTGAATGCTGTGCTTGATTTTCTACTTGTTTGCACTTTGTCATTGATCGCTATATTCTTGGAATTTGTTGATTGTGGACCTTGGAGAATGCTATGCTCTCTAATTGTTTTCAACTGTCCAATTTTGGTGAGATTTCACTCACTGTAGCCTCAGATTCCTGTATTTGGCTGACAGGAGTGGAACCCGATGAGTGTGATCTTCTGCTGTTGTGTCCTGAGATGCTTTTTGGCTCACCGCGGTTGTAAAGAGTGGTTATTTGAGTTACCTTAGCCTTCGGCTCAAAGCATCTGACCATTCTCCACTGACCTCTCTCATCAACAAGGCCTTTCTGCCTCACTGGATTTTTTTTTCCCACACCATTCTGTGTAAACTCTACAGGTTGTTATCCCAAGAGATCAACATTTTTCGAAATAATCAATCCAGCCCATCTGGCACCAAAAGCCATGCCACGGTCAAAAGCACTGAGATGTTTTATGCATTGTGCTGATGCCACATAATTGGATGACTGAATAATTTCATAAACGAACAAGGGTACAGGTGTTCCAATTAAAGATATATGTACTTTAGGAAAGGCTAAACCTAAATTCAGAGGAATTCAATAATATTACCATTTTATACACAAAACTAAAAATGAATTGTAATGAATTATTGCGAGCGTGAGTAATCTGCGGTGTACGCACAATAAAACAATTCTGGTATGTATATTATAATTAATAGCATTGCCTTCATCTCTTCACAAGTCATGAGGGAGGCTAATGATTTTAGAAATGTACAGTACTAAATCTAACCAAGCTGAGATGAGGAACACGTCGTTATGAGAACACATTAATGCTTTAACAAACGTTCCCTCTGGACTTCTCTTCCTGTCGTGCTGCAGATCTGCAGCTGTTCCTCCAGCAGCTGCAGCGGTGCCATTATTTACACAAGGCCCGGTTTGTAGTGCCCTGCTTTCCTGCCCTGTTTCTCTCTGAAGCCTGAGGGGGCAATTTATTGCTGTTGCTGCTCATTAATATTAAACGTAACTAATGAGCTCTGATCACCTGCAGCACCACTGATAATGGGGTGGGGGTGTGGGGGGTGGTAATGTGCTCCCTTGTCTATTTTTGTCTATATGTACCAATTATACAAATATCTTAAAGGATATTTCTATAAAAGAGTACTTAACTAATGTAATACTAACTCCTACTACTACTCTGTCTTTCTGTCTCCATGTCTCAATATTGGTTTGGTCCATTCTGAAGTGATGAAGGCTATGCAGGGCACTCGGTTAACAGTTATTTGTCATTCAAAACTATTACTTTAAGAGAATATCTGTTGAGCACTTTGCTCCTGAGATTCTTTGTGCTGTTATTAAAATGGCTGCAGAAGCTAATAAGTTTACTTAAAAGTCAACTTTAGGTCTAAATCATATTAAAATTATATTTTGTAATAGTGGGGGACACGGTGGCTTAGTGGTTAGCCTTGCACCTCCAGGATTGGAAGTTTGATTCCTGCCTCCACCCTGTGTGATTGGCACTTACATGTTCTCCCTGTGGATCTGGGGTTTCCTCTGGGTACTCTGGTTTCCTCCCCCAGTCCAAAGACATGTGTCGTAGGCTGATTGGCATTTCCAAATTGTCTGGAGTGTGTGCGCGATTGTGCCCTGTGATGGTTTGGCACCCTGTCCAGGGTGTCCCCTGCCTTGTGCCCCAAGTCCCCTGGGATAGGCTCCAGGCTCCCCTTGTCTATTGGCGGTGTAGGATAAGTGGTAGAGAAAATGGATGGATAAATTTTGTAATAGTAAATAGTGCCTAAAAGGAATAAAACTGCCAAAAGTGATGTACTTTGCTGCTATACAGGAAGCTTTGTGTTTGTATCGCTTAGATAACATATGGTGTATTTGTATTTGCTTGTGCTTGTACTGTACAAACCCAGACTCAGTGAACTGTAACTTGTAAATGAGGGAGTTTCTATTGTTAGATTGTCAGTTCATGACTAAAACTGGCGCTGTGATATCTTGTTTACATAAGCGTATGATTGAGCAACAATCTTTAGCTAGGGCTTCGACAAAAGATGTTACAGTGCGTTCCAATTGGCTGTTACTTATGACCCCTAAAGTCCTGTCAGAGGCTTCACTATGCAGATTGTAGCATTCAGAGGTAGTAGGATATAGTCACAATCTGTTCAGAATAAACTGCAAAGTACTGTATATCTAATGTCTAATCTTTTTCTCTCACTGTCTTTCTCTTCCTCTATCTCCTGGTCTCTGGGCTTGATTGTCTTTCTGGATCTGTCTCTCCTTCTTTAACTCTCTTTATCTCTCATCTTAACCTCCATTTCTTTATTTCCGTCTGTCTTTCTCAGTCTCTTGCTGTCTTACTTTGTCATATTCTCAATTTCTTTCACACCGTCACTTTCTCTATCTCTCCCGATCTCTTTTTTCCTTCACGCTCTCCCTCCTGTCTTACCTCAACATAGAGGCAGATTGTTACATTTTCCTGTCTCACATCATCATTCAGACAGACTGTTACTGCTTCCTGTCTCACCTCATCACCCAAACAGACTGTTAGTGACCTGTCTCACCTCATGATACAGACAGACTGTTAGTGACCTGTCTCACCTCATGATACAGACAGACTGTTCATTACCTGTCTCACCACATGATACAGACAGACAGACAGACTGTTACAGTTTCCTGTCTCACCTCATCAACCAGAAAGACTGTTACTGTTTCCTGTCTCACCTCATCACCCAAACAGACTGTTACAGTTTCCTGTCTTGTCTCACCTCATTACACGTACAGAGTGTTACTGTCTCCTGTCTCACCTCATCGCTCAGACTGTTACTGTTTACCTGTCTCACCTCATGATACAAGGAGAGTTTTACAGTTTCCTGTCTCACCTCATCACTCAGACTGACTGTTAGAGTTGTCTCTCCTTCTTTAACTCTCTTTATCTCTCATCTTACCCTCTATTTCTTTATTTCTGTCTGTCTTTCTCAGTCTCTTGCTGTCTTACTTTTTCATATTCTCAATTTCTTTCATACCGTCTGTTTCTCTATTTCCCCTGCTTTCTTTTTCCTTCACGCTCCCTCTCTTCTGTTTTACCTCATGATACAGGCAGATTGTTACAGTTTCCTGTCTCACATCATCATTCAGACAGACTGTTAGTTACCTGTCTCACCTCATGATACAGACAGACTGTTACAGTTTCCTGTCTCACCTAGCAGCACAGACAGACAGCAGAGGCATGTACATTATGATTCAGAGAGAAGCGCATTCTCGGTTCTGAGCTGTGTTCCTCTGAGAGTGAGGAGCGAGTGTTTAATCACACACTCCATGTCCGTATCCTTATTACCCACCGTAGTCTGAAGTGTGCTGAAGGCCGCCGTGAAAACAAACATGTTATAATTGGGACCAGGGGAAGGAATGTGCACAGTTGTCTTTGGAATGTGTGTTTATTTCGTCTCTTCTCCGTATAACAGAGTCTGTTAATTACTGTAACGAAGTTTGCTTTACAGTTCTTCACAACGCTTTACACATTGTTATTGCCAAAGCCATCAGCACTAAACTCTAATCACGGTTTACTGCGGTTCCTTCTCATTACACACTTTCTGCAGAACTCCTCACATACTTCAGCATCAACTCAGGACATAATTTGGACACATTTGAGGAAAACCTCTTATGGAGTCAATATCAGAGTGCTAAAACTGAGTTTCATGGCTGAGTCTCGGACTCTCCTGATTGGTTCACTCGCTCTCTAGCTCCGCCTCCTGATTATAATTCTGACCTGGGTCTAGTTTGTCTCACTTAGTTTGTCCCTAACTTCCTTGTTCTGTTGTTTCTACATGTTTCTTATACTCTATTGCCCCTAGTTTGAAAGTGATTCATTCTTTTGAGTTTTTTTGTTTTCTCTGATTTCTCGTTGTTAACTTGTTTCCTTCTTTCTTGTAACCAGTACATGGTTTCCTTTGCCCCTATCTTCCAGTGTCCCTAAACAGGAATTCTATCATTTCTTGCTTTTATTAGTGTATATATCATTGTTCCATTTTTACAGCATCTCTAGTTTCTGTAGTCCTAACCTTCCAGGTTGTCCATCATTTCCTTGTTCCCTAGTTCCTGTCCCTCGTTCCTCAATTGTCAGTGTCCCTTGTGTTGCAACTGTTCACATTGTCCTTGCTTCCTTGTTTCTAGTTTTCAGTGTTTCATCTTTCTTAGCCCCACAGTTTGTGTTCCCTTTTTTCCCTTCTTCTTTTTTACCAGGATCATTAGCTCCTTGTACCCTAGTTCCTGATCCTCAGTTTCCAGTGTCCCTTGTGGTGCAGCTGTTCAATTGATTGCTTCTTCCTTTTTCCAGTGTCCCTATTGTTGTTTTTTCCCCTGGTTTCCAATGTTTCATCATTTCATAGTAGCATGGTTTATGTGTTCCCTGGTTTCCTCCTTCCATATTACCAGTGTCCTTAGTTTCCTTCTTTCCTAATTCCTGTTCCTAGGTTCCTTTTACCTCAGTTACCAGTCTCCTGATGTGCAGGTGTTCACTTCTATCCTTCTTCCTCATATTATTTATTTTGGTGTGCCTAGCTTCATTGCTGTCTTGTTTTCTTCTTCCTTGTTAACATAATTCATGGTTTCCTTTGTTCCTAGTCTCCTTATACAACTGTCCTTAGTGCCCGATTTCCTAGTTCCTGTTCTCTAATGTTCAGCTGTTCACTTGATTCATTCTTCCTTTTTTCCTTGTCCCTAGTACCCTTCTTCTCTAGTTAAATTATTTCCTAGTTATATGGCATATGTCTTCCCCTGTTGCCCTTTTCCTTATTACAGGTCTCTTTTGTTCCCTTGTTTCCTAGTCCTTGTTTCCAGGGTTTCTAATGTGTAGCTGTTCACTTGATTTCTTCCACCTTGTTTGCAGTGTCCCTGGTTTGTAGGCATTTCCTTGTTTTTTTCTTCCTTATTACCAGTGTTCATAGTTTCCTTGTGCCCTAGTTCCCAGGGTGTCTAGTTTACAAATGTTACCTAGCTTCTCAGTTTCTTATTCTTGCTCTGCACCCTGGTGGGTATTCTGTGTTATTTTTCTGAGTGTTCTGTGTCCAGACTTAGAGTTCTAGGTTTGTTCTGCATTTCTCTCTTACATCCGGGTTCCTGCTTTGTCATCAAATTCCTACTGCACCTACATGTTCCGGCTTTCTGTAAATGGGTTGCATAGGCTAAGTTACTGGGTGAACATCTTGGCTGCCATTTTTATTAAGCTTTGGGTTTTTGCCTCCATGTATTTGCTAGGTAAGGGATTAGGGAAGCAGATTCTTTTTTTGTTTGTTTTTTTCCTTTTACCTGTGTTGTTCCAGGTAAGTTAGCTTACACAGTTAGCCTGGGGTCTGGTTGTTGTTTTGGCCTGGGTCTGTCATTTATTGGTGGCTGTGTAAATACTGTTCACTATATAACTGCTGCAATTTGTGAGGAAGTCATCCAGTGTGTTTTTCTTTATACACCTGAAAATCACATTTTATACACACACACACACACACACACACACACACACACACTAGGGGTGTAACGCAAGGGTTCTTCCTTTTTTGTAGACCCCTCCCACAATGTCATGGCAAACACTAGAAAAACAAAAAGGTGTGAATGCCTGCACCGTCATCATGGTGTGTGAGTTCTGGTTCTGACAGTTATGCAACCTCAGCTACATTCAAGCACCACATGTATATTTCATACAGTGGTGCTTGAAAGTTTGTGAACCCTTTAGAATGTTCTATATATCTGCATAAGTAAGACCTAAAACATCATCAGATTCTCATACAAGTCCTTAAAGTAGACAAAGAGAGCCCAATTAAACAAATGAGACTTAAAAAAAAAAAAAAAACTTTCAAGCACCACTGTAATTGTTTTTAAACAGAGATATACAGTACTGTGCAAAAGTTTTAGGTACATGCAAAGAAATGCTGTAGAGCAAAGATGCCTACAAAATAATGAAATTAAATGTTTCTACACTTAAAAAAAATACAGTAAAGAGCAGTAAACAGTAGTAAATGAAACAAAGTCAATATTTGGTGTCACAAAAGAATAAAAATAAAAATAAAAATAGTAGTCTCCGGTACAATGTGTGCAGTTTTATAAGGAAATGAGCTGGTAAGTTTTATTGAGCATCTTGCAGAACCAGACACAGTTCTTCTGGACACTTTGACTTTCGCACTCGCTTCTTATTTCTGCAGTGAAACCCAGCAGCCTTCATTGTGTTTACTGTCTGAAAAGTGTCTCTTACGTAATACGCTGCTTTCTTTAATGAGACACAAACATTTTTCTGTAACTTTTAATTTTGTGCTAGAAAACTAATGTTTGGGAATCTAAAATGTTTTTTGTACTGACTTGATCATGTAGACGTCATAAAATAAATAAATTAAAAAAATAGGGTGCCTAAAACCTTTGCACAGTAATGAACATGGGGATGTTTTTAATCTTACTCACACAATCACACAATTAATATTTTTCTTGGTTTATACTTGAATGCAATACTTGGAATAATTTCGAACAAATTTAGTTTTCTTCCATTTTCTAAAATATAAACAAATATTAGGGTCATGTAAACCACCATAACCTTGACCAGGCAGTTACTAAGGATGAATGAATGCTTTGAATGCGTTTGGATGAAATTAACGCTTTGAATGCGTGTTAAAAATGTGGTCTTTGTTTGTCCCACAAGCTTTAAATCTGACTGCTCGTTCACTCCTGCATGAAAGTGAAATGAAAGTGTTTGTGAATTGGAAAGTTCCAATGCACACAAACAAATGCCCTGTGAACCTTTCTGGCAAGCTTTCTAAAAAAATGTATTTGTATCTGTTCAATGAATCTATTAAACACTGGATTATTGAATTATGTGGAAACATTGTGGTTTAAAACATGGAGAAAAATTATTCAATACCCTATGGGCACGTTAATGATTGAATTTCAGTGTCTTTTAATGTGCTTACATGACAATGCAAAATCGCACTAAAACTTACATTCCGTTGTTTGCACTGGTTGCTCTAGTGTGTGTGTTTGTTTATAAAAGCCTTCTTAATACATGTAGGCCTGGAGGTGTGAGCTGTGCTCAGATCTGCCAGTTAATTAATGGTGTAATTAAGGTTTTGTCATTGATGTGGCGAATGACGACAGCGATGGATGGCTCTCGCCGCTCCACGCATGGCGGCAATTCAATCCCGCGCTGACACGACCACCTGCGCCACTCATCTGCCGGGTTTAGTCTGTGAACCTATCCCAAATTATCGCTACATGATCACCTCCTGACTCATCCGTTCCCTCCTAATCTACTGGTCTCTCTTTCTCACTCTGCTTTATAAATTATAAAACAAAGACAGACTTTGGTATTGGACTCAGACTTTTGGACATGAGATGCATCAGCATATCACAGAGAAGAGGAAGGAGAGATCAAAGCCCTTCATACCCTGCATGCTTCAGGTTTTTCTGAGGAAAACACACTGCATGCTCCAGTAGTCAGTTATACATATTCACTATCTGAAGTTGACTTCTTTACTCGAATGTAATGTATCATTCTTTTCTAAAATGATAAATATAAATATTCATAAATCGTTTTAATACACACTTGGTCTGCTATTCAGTGGAAGTGTTTTTGTTCAGTGTTACTGAGGTGAGTGTCTGATCATTTAAGCATTTAAGCTTTGTACCTCTGGTGCAGAACAAAAGGTGCAAATGTTACACATTTAATGCTTTTAATTGTGTTTAGAGAAAAAGCAATGGGAGATATTTATAAAGGTTTTTAGCATGGCATGTCTAAGGCATGTACACATGGTATAGGGAAATAGTGTCTACCATTAACTCTCAGACAATGTACTGTATATATGTAAACTGCTAGCTAACAAACAACCTACTTGGCATAGATAGTTTTTTACAAACAAAATAAACCCTCACTAAATAGAAAGGCTACCTATAATCACAGAAGAATTCAGCACAATTTTACCAGGCTCTTTGCCTTTTTTTCCCCTGTGTAAACATTCCCCTGGCTCCCAAACAGTAAAACAGTCAGTTGGGATCGATAACCTAAACGATTTATAATGTAGTATTCACCAGGGACTGATATTTAAGAACTTTGGCAATAAAACACATCTCTATACAAATCAAATGAACATCAGTGATGAGTATTGATTTTTTTGAGGTCATTCACAAAACCAGCCTATCTGAAATATAGTCAATGATGTGAATCAGTCCAGTCCACTTTGGTTACCCTTCGGTCGGCACGTCTTGGCTGATTGACTAAGTTGGGCATAAAGGGACATTGTTTACATCACTTAACGGAGTGTTGTCTAGTTCATTTCCTTTATCTGTGTATGTTATGGTGGTTCTCAGAATTCAAGCCTATAAACCACAAACACAACAGCATGTTTGGTATTGTGAGGAAACACCAAATTCAAAACACAAAACACCTCTACATCGTGGTTTTAACTTTCTCACCAAGCCAAACCAGTCACCAGGCTTTTATTATTGCAGAATGTAGAATTTTATATATATATAGAAAGAAAAAGTATTTGCCCCATCCTGATTTCTTCTGTTTTTGTGTATATCTCTAAATTGTTTCAGAAATTAAAACAAAATCTATTATAAAACAAAGGCAACTTGAGTAAACACAAAATACAGTTTTTAAATGATGTTATTTATTGAAGCAAAAAAGTTATCTAATACCAAGTGGGCCTGTGTTAAAATGTATTTGCCCCCATAGTTACTAATTCCCCAAATCTATGAAACTGCATTCGTAATTGGGTTCAGCTGGACTGGACACAACCAGGCCTGATTACTGATAACCCTGTTCAATCAAATCAACACTTAAATATAACTTTTCAACAGTATGAAGTTGGTTAAAAGGTGTTACCCAGTAACACACTATGGCAAAGTTGAAAGAAATTCCAGAAATGAGGAGGACGAAAATGATTGAAATACATCAGTCTGGGAACAGTTGCGAAGCTATATCAAAGGCTCTGGGACTCCAAAAAACCACAGTGAGAGCCATTATCTCCAAATGGATAAACTCGGCACAGTAGTGAACCTTCCTCTTTCATCAATAAAGGTCACTGTTCATTACTCCACTATCAGAAAGACACTGGGCAAAAATGGCATCCATGGAAGAGTGGCGAGATGAAAACCACTGCTAACCCAGAGGAACATTGAGGCTCGTCTGAATTTTGCCAAAACTCCCCTTGATGATCCTTAAACCTTTTGGGTTTGTTCTGTTGTTCTGTTGATTGATGAGTCGAAAGTGGAACTGTTTGGAAGACAGGGGTCCCGTTACATCTGGCGTAAACCAAACACAGAATTCCACAAAAAGAACATCATACCTAGGGTCAAGCATGGTGGTGGAAGTGTGATGGTGTGGGGATGCTTTGCTGCTTCAGGGCCTGGGCAACTGGCAATAATTGAGAAAAACATGAATTCTGCTCTCTACCAGAACATCCTAAAGGAGAATGTCTGGTCTTCAGTCTGTAAGTTGAAACTGTGAAAGACTGATCTCCAGTTATCAGAAGCGTTTGCTTGCAGTTATTGCTGCTAAAGGTGGAACAACCAGATTTTAAGTTTAAGGGGGCAATTAGTTTTTCACATGGGTGATAGGTGTTGGATAACTTTTTTTGCTTCAATAAAAAAAAAAAAAAAAAAAAGTGTATTGTGTGTTTACTCAGGTCGCCTTTGCTTTATGTTGTATTTAATTTTAATATCTAAATCTATTTAGTATGAAATATACACAAAAATAGAAGGAATCAGGATGGGGCAAATACTTTTTCACACCACTATACACACACTTTGTTTTGCAATGTTTTGACCTTAACGTGCACTGAGAAGGAATCATGATCTGGGACAAATCATTTCTGATGCTTTGACCCGCTAGCCCCTATGGGAAATTGGAAAAACTGAAAAAAACAGAGCAGCTGCTACTAAAAGGAGGAAGTTCCTGTTACTTGCCCAGACGTGTTTTAGATCTAAAATGTGTCTCAATAACAAACATGCATCTGTGCCTTCATTTCCAAGAACAGGACAGAGCCAAAACATTTACACTAACCGATACAAAACTCAGTACTGAGGTAAACATTGCTGAACTTAGCAATTTATCTGTTTCATTTAGATTATTATTTTATCTTTTATCTTTGTCTTGTATTTTAACCTTCGTATACAGTATCTTACTTCCTTTTATATCACTCTTAATTAATACATAATCAAGTTAACAGCGGATGATACTTTACATTTAATACATTTAACAAAAAACAAATAAAATTATTATAGTATATTATTTAATATTAATTTATGTTTGTTTAAATGTTAACTAAATATAAATGTGAGCTAACAATAATTCACACTAAGACTGAAAAGAAGTCCACATTAATTAGCATTAAATTAATTACAGCATACTGTTCTCAGGTGATTGGTTGTACAACAGCAAACAGATTAATTAAAGTGTTTAATGAGGTTGGTCATTGTGGACTTACTTTTACTCAGGCATGGAATAAACCATAGTTAATGCAGGGCTGGTTGGTTCATTGTAAAAAAAAAAAAAACATTTAATAACATTAGTTTTTTACTGTTGCTAAACTTTTAGGTTTGTTAATGTTAATTAATGCGGTAAGTAATAATTAAATTAATGATATTTGATGTATTTTATGTAAGGAGGATGAGTTATGATACTTTTAAATTACTAAAGAAAAGTTTTTTTAAAAAGTCCAATTTTATTAACTTTGCAGGATGTTCTACCTCATAAGTTTGGTCAAGTCCAAAAGCTTAATAAATTATTCTAACCTGAACTGAATCCAACATTTTATTCAAGACTCCATTATTTACACTGAGACAGATTCAGTGTTTAGCTGTTTGAGAAAAGGTGCTAAACTGAATGCCAAACAAAAGTTGCACATTAATATCTAAACTGATTACCATTATTATTTACTACAGTTATTTGGTAAATTAAATCTTACTTATTCTTAATGACTAACACATGACACTGATAAGGGATAGTCAATAAGGGATAATAGCATGAGCACATACTCAGCCACTCAGAACACACTGCACTACTCAGCCAATCAAAGCACACTGTAATGCTAATACTCTCAACCATTCGGAACACGCTAATGCTACTACTCTCAACTGATTACAACACACTGTACTGTTCTTAACATATCAGAACACACTGTGCTGTTGTTAACCAATAAGAACACACTGTGCTGTTCTTAGCCAATCAGAAGACAGTGCATGTCCTTAACCAATAAGACGGTACTGTACTGTTCTTACCCAATCAGTACACGTTGTTCTACTCTTAACCAATCAGAAGACACCGTATGGACTTATCTAACTGAAGGACGAGAGTCTTATTTGAGTAGCAGGCTATAATTTGATTAATACATAAGATCAGTGCTTAATAACTGCTGCAATAGAAACAGTCGTCAGTAATAGTAGACTCTGACTTTCAGACCACACTGTGTGACCTAACAGCATCATGGGAACAAGACTGCGGTGACATTGATGTTTTTTCACTGACCTTTCACCGTCCTCCCCATCTAATTCCCCTCTCCATCAGGATCGATCCATCTGGAGGAGACGGGTGTAACATTTCACTCAAGGGAGGAAGCAGCGTTTTCACATTCACACGTCTGTTTCAACCTGAAATGGGCAAATCATCACAGACATCTAAAGGAATAAGGTCGTCTAAACAAATCCATTCGATAGATTTTAAACCAGATCACCTTGCAGCATGATATTTATCATATTCAGTGTTATAATGAGCAAATTAAGTCAATTTAAAATTAAGGTAATGTGACATTATGAAGGTCAATTAGTTCTACTGAACACTGATATAATAATGCACACAAATCAAATTAAGGAAATATGGGCTATATAAAAGTGGCTTAGAGTTAAATCTATGCTATCATTTGGTATGTTCTGGTCGAATTATTCAAAATATCCCACAACTGAGCAAAAAAAGTTTTAATAAGTTAAATGTTTAAAAAAAAAAAAAAAAAAAGACAGGTCATTTTCAGAGTTTAAAGGCATTTCAACCAAAATGAAATGTACACAATGTTTGATTTGTGAGTTTTTAGTTGTTGTGTTTTGCACAGGAGCTCCAATTCTAATGTAGCTAACGGCTACGACAGGCATATACTGTAGCTCACTTGTTTAGCATTGAGGAAAGTGTCTGCATGCCTAAATCATCACACATCACCTTCATGGAGTTGTTTAGTATCTCAAACAGACACAGTTTCTGACACTGTATGACACACTGTTATCTATAAAACAGCAGACAAAGGGATGTTGTAAAGCTAAAAACAGGTGTAGCAGTCATTTTGAATCACTTTCTTCCTCAGCATATAGTTTAATATCACTTTGTGCCAGCGTGGGTCACAAAAATGTAGGAGATTTGTAGAATTGTACCTTTGAAATGTTCTAGATGATAATATACTTCCACATTGAGTTGTATATTTATTATTATTATTATTATTATTATTATTATTATTATTGTATAAAGGCACATTATGCTATTCTATGTCTGAGTGTGTGATTAGACATTTGGTTTGCACCATGCTAAATTTGAGGTTATAAGTCTTACTTCAGATACCAAAACACTGAGTACATTTCCATACATTTCTCTAACTCGCTTTCTCTTTACTCACTTGCCTTGTCCCTATGTCTTCCATTCTACTCCATTTTCTGCTCCTATTCCTCTCTCCAAATGTCCTTTGCTCCCATCCTTTTCCTGTCCTCACTCATTTTTATTATGGTGAATTCCCATTGTAGGGGCGTACCACATTTTCCGTTTCATTTTCCTTCCCTTTTCTAAGGAGACAGGCAAAAATCCTGCTCAAAGGATTATAGGAGTGAGAGCAGCGCTAAGCAAAAGTTAAGAGTTTGCCAACTTTGAGAGCAAATGACCCAAACCACTTACTTTTGTGTCAAATTCTTGTACCTTTCACCATCCTGTCCCCAACCCTGTTCCTTCCTATCCCCAACCATCTCACTTTCCTGTCCCAAAATGATATCTTTCTTGTCCCCAACCCTCTCACTTTCCTGTCCCCATTCTTGTACTTTCCTCTGCCAACTTTTGCTCTTTCTGTTCCCCAACCGTCTCATCTTCTGTTGTGATTCATGTACCTTCCTGTCCCCAAACCTATCACTTTTCTTTCCCCATTCATGTACTTTCCTGTCTCCACCTCTTTACCCTTCCTGTCCCCATTCTTGTCCCCATTCTCATTTGCTCTTGTCCCCAATCATCTTACCTTCCTGTCCCAAACTTTTCTCCATCCTGTACCCAAGCCATTTACCTTCCTGTCCCAACCTTTGCTCTTTCTTTTCCCTAACCGTCTTATCTTCTGTTGTCATTTGTGTACCTTCCTGCCTCCAAACCTCTCACTTTCCCTATTCATGTACTTTTCTATCTCCTCCCTTCCTATCCTCATTCTTGTACCTTCTTGTCCCCATTCTCATATGCCCCTGTCCCCAATCATCTTGCCTTCCTGTCCCCAGCCTTCTCATCTTCCTGTCCCCATTCTTTTACCTTCTTTGCCCAACCTTCTCATCTTCTGTCACCATTCATATACCTTCCTGTTCCCATCCTATTCGCTTTCCTGTCACCATTCCTCTCTACTGTATATAAACAGTACCTCTCCCCATCCTATATATAGTATATTCTATACTAATTCTGACCCTATTCCTATAATTCCTGTCTGTCCTATTACTCTTTTCTGCTGTCCCCATCCCTATTTCCTATTGACCATTGCCCCCACCCCCCTCCTATTCATCTTCTCTTCTTTTCCTGTCCATTCTATTCACATGCCACACTCTCTCCTGTCCTCAACCCTCTCCGAGGTCTCCGGATTTGATCACTGCATTGTGGAGCATTCTGTTTCAAGGTGACCTGGAGGAGCTGGCATTTTATGGGGAGCTGAAGTCACACTCATTAAGCAACAGAGTGTGTGTATCCTTTGTAATCCAGAGGGAGACACATCATACCACTGCCTCCTTCTTGACACTTCTTGGTGGTGTCCAAATAAAACACAGGTGCCGTTAATGACAAAGCAGGACGATATAGGGTGAGAAAGAGTAAATGTGTCACTTAAAGCAAGACATTCAAATGTTTGTTGTCGAATTGGAATGATCAGGTTCACTGAAATCAGCACTTTTAATTTTGCCTTTAATTTGAACATCTTTTTTTTTTTCCTCTTTTGAACTCTTTGAACATTTTTTTTCCACATGATTAGTACTGATTAGCATGAAGTCCACATGCTGACTGGAAAATTCAAGAGAATTTAAATCTCCATGGGTGTCGGAGATGCAACTGAGTTATCACAAAAAGAAAACTTTGCTACTTATTTATGAATGCTCAACTAACCACCCGAAGGCCTTTCAGCAAAGTTTAAGTCAGGGAGAGAATCAGAGATCAGAAATAAGGAGATGGGAGGAAGGAAAGAGAGGAAAGGGGGGTAAAAGATGAGAGAGAGAGAGAGAGAGAGAGAGAGAGAGAGAGAGAGAAAGAGGAGTTTGGCAGAGAGTGAAAGAGTGACTTTTGGATCTGACGGTTTGGAAATGAAAGCGTGTGCGTTGTAGGATTCACAGCTGATCACAGCAGCAGATGATCAGTGAGCGCACTTGCATTCTGCCTGGTGAGCAGCATTTTTTCTTTTGCTTTTAAGTTCGAACGTCATTCTCTTTTTTGATCTACCGAAGTCGATTAGCCCTGATATCACCTTGCTCCACAGATCTGTCCATTTTCCCTTTGCTCCCTGTGAGCTGAGATTCCCTTTTAATGACACCAATCTCACTTCGGGCTGCCAGCAGTGAAGTCCTCATGCTGACTGGAAATCGTTCCTCTCATCAAAATCCACACTCCATGCTTTAATTATTCATGCCTAAAGAGGGCATGCAATATTAAAACATCCCCAGGCAGTAGTGCAGCCCAGGAGAAATATACCGCTCTGACTTAAACATGCAGCATCACAACGAATAGCTAATGTCAGGCCATGAATTCGTGCTAGTCCACATTTGTTTACTCAGAGGTGTAATTAGCGCTGCAGCAGTTTTACCACATGCTCTTTATGAAAATGGAGGCTGACATGAGATCAGAATTACTTTTCACTGAAAAAGAAACGATGCCAGCATAACGACAATGGTTAATTCAGTGTGTCTTGTTTGATTTTATTACCTGATTGTGTTTTAACACTTTTTCTCCAGGTGAATAAATTCACTCATTCTGGATCAGTGGCCTTAAAAGCCGCAATGATTGAAGGTCCCTGTCTCATTAGGCAGCATTTTAACCAAACTAAGGAATCAGGTTCAGTATAAGTTAGTCTCATCATGTCTCATTACGGAAACAAAGGTGCCAACATCTATGTTTAGCCATAGCATTTATAATTTCTGATCCCTTGCTGTGGTGATATGGGAGACATCTGAAAACTAAGCTTTTCTGATTTCCCAGCTAAAGCAGTAGTCAGACTGAATGCAAATAAAATTCTCCTGCAAGAAAGGGCAATACAATCAAGGTGAAAGGATGTGGGCCGGGAAAGACACATTTGCTTCAGGTAACAGATACTTTGACCTCACATTGACTTTATTGCATTGAACTTTGACCTGTGAATTCCCAAACTACATATACATATACATATATATATATATATATATATATATATATATATATATATATATATATATATATATATATATATATATACACATACATACATACATATATATATATATATATATATATATATGTCCTGCACTGACCTATGACCTGTACTAGAGTTTTTATGAAAATGTTTTTTTTAATAGTACATTATTTGGCAGATGCCCTTATCCAGAGCAACTTACAATTTTATTTCATTTATACATCTGAGGGTTAAGGGCCTTGCTCAAGGGCCCAACAGTGGCAGCTGTAACCCAATGTCTTAACCACTGAGCTACCACTGCCTAGTACAGTCGCTGCTTGCTAGGATTTTCTTGTTGGCAACATTGACCTGTGCTCTGAGCGTAATGTGCATGTGAAATTGGTTTATTCACTAGCACTCTACTTTATTTTCTTAACCAATGACGGATCCCAAATTAGCAGCAGCTATTTTCCTATTGCTGAGCACAACTAAACATTTTTTTTTTTTTTTTTGCTTTTACAAATCTAGCACATTTTTAACTATGGAACAACATCTGGAAATCTACAACCACAAATATTCAATTCAATAATATTTGTATAGCCATTTTAACAATAGACATTGTCACAAAGCAACTTTACAGAAATACAATAGATCAATTCTTGATATAAATTTTAAAATGTATACATTTATCTCTAATGAGCAAGCCAGAGGGGACGGGGCAAAGAAAAACTCCCTGAGATGATATGAGGAAGAAACCGTGAGAGGAACCAGACTCAAAAGGGAACCCATCCTCATCTGGGTGACACTGGATAGTGCAACTGTAAATAATTCCCTTCTATAGCTGTATACTATATAGTCAAAAAATGTAATTGTGCAACCAGGAGCTTATTAGCTTATGAGCAATTTGTGAATATGAGCATCAGAGTCATTTCTGAATTCATTATAGTTTTAACATGAAGTCTGTTGTGTTGAAGTTATCAACTGTTCAGTGATGGAGACTTGAGTGAAAAACAATTAGAGTCCTAAGGCTATCCAAGAAAGAACATCCACAGCTTATCTTTATGGTTTCTATGTGGTACCATCCACAGTAATCTCATGATTTTAGGCTGTCCATGTGGTAAATGATGACAATTTAGTCCTCCATGTTGTTGAAACTTTTGAGGAACTTGATAAAATGAACAAATTTACATACAATAAGAAGGACACTGCCTTTGGCTGAAACAAGGACCCCTTGGGGCAACTACTATAACTACTATGGAGAATTCCTCCACCTTGCTCACACTGTTCCTGGGCTCTGGATCGTCTATGACCAGGATAGAGCAGTATACCTAATGTTCTACAACTTTATATTCAGCTGAGACATTTCCCCTTATGAAATATTGCATTGCTTTGTGCTAATCTGATTCCTAAATAGATCGATTTGGGAAATATGCATTATAGCCAATAGGATATGTCGAATTTGATTTTGTTATTTAGACGTTGCTAATGGTCAGTCCAGTTCCATCACTTTGCTTTGTTTGTAATTCTTTCCTAACAGTACAGCAGCCAACAGCCTACTAGTGTCAGAATGCTTTTCGATTAGAAACATAACAGTGGAGCCCAAAAGCAAAATGAAAGGAACGAGACAGAACTGGACAGCGCATATCTCCAATGATTAGATAAATGGCCATCTAATGGCTTTGTAGACAGTAGCATTGGCCACAACAGAGCTATCAGGTTACTGACTATTTAGCAAATGTTAAGGGTTTGGGAGTATGCACATGCAACATGAGTAGGGTCCACATTTATTGCTTACACTGGGGCCCACTGTGAAGTGTGTTTCCCAAACTTCCAATCTGGCCAAAACTAAGTAATTCAGAAGGTAGCTGCTTTCTAAATGGGACAACCTTTATCACAGGAGTGTGCAAATGCTGCCCAAAACTCCTGCCTACCTAGGAAAGTGCTTTCTCATCGTTGCGCAACAAGAACCTCTGTACTGAACTTAAAACCCTGTGAGGCAAAACCTTGGACAATCCATCACTGAACAACTTCTGGACTGTGAATGACACTCCAGTCCATTTCTCATCATTCATCATTTCAGATGTTCCAATTTACTTTTCCTCTCTCGGCTAAATGCATTTGACTTGAACAGGTAGAAAAGCGCATTCTTGTGCTTCAGAGATGAGGCGGCTGCAGAAAGCTCTCCTATTTTTCCTTACAGATGAAGGGAAGGACTTGGGTGAAAAGTGCGAAGTATTTGGACCCTGTTTGGTGTGTAAAGCCAGACACGAGGGAAAATTACAGCAGCTCGACATGCTTTCAATCCCACTTCTAAAAGACTTACACACCGCAAGAGCCCAGTGCTCCTCATTATCCACACTATAATAAAGCTCAAAGTACTTCTGTGTGAGCTGCTGTGTTTACGTGTAGCCAAAATGGGTTTTGTGCTGTGTGTGTATAGACAGTTCCTCACGGTGTGTGTTTGCAGAATGCAGAGAGTCAGCAGAAAACCTTTTGACATGCCACAGCAGATCATTCAAATTCCCGCCGAGCTCCAGCTTTATCTCCTGTTGCCAAACACTCTTTTCTCTCTCTCGCTCTGTCTCTCTCTCCCTCCCTCCCCTTTTTCCCGTTAGCATCAGAGATTACCCCCTCATGCTTTACCCATCGTAATGCACTTCATACAACCTTGGTGTGTGTTTTTTTTTAAATATTTTTTTTTGTTGTTTTTTTGCATTTGTGTGCCGTGTGTTATGTTTTCATGTGGTGATAACTGTCATTCTGCATTAATGCTGTAGGCAATGTGTGAAAACCCTTTTCCTTTAGTTGGCTCTGCTGCTGGATGTGAATGATGTGGACAGATCTGCTGCCCTGTGTCTTTCACTCCAGAAGCATTCTCCACAGTTTCTGACTCACAAAGACACACAAATCGTGTGTGTTTTTCAGGAAACGGGAAAACAGTGATGCCCTATTCTCGTGTTTGGCCACCCATTTCAGTGCTGCTCTGTTGCTTTGCGCATAAAATATACAGTCTTGTGGATCCATTGAATATGATTAGCTTCTGCACTGACAAAATGGAAGTGACACAGCTGGAAACCACCCTGTTGGGTTAAACTGAATTGAATGGACTTTATTTATTACCTACAGGGGCAAAGGGTTGATTATCACTATCTTATGCAGTGCGTTAAAGATGCATCTTATAAAACAAAACAAAACAAGAAAACACAGAATTGGACAGAAAACAGGATGGGATCATGACAAACCTAATAAACAAAGAAATAAAGCTTTGTGTGCTATTCAGATGAGATACATATGACTATAAAACCTTGGAATTACAATATTCTATTACTTTATTTATTTATTTAATTACTTATTCACTTGCTTACGTACTTACTTATCTATTTATTTAGCAAAAATGTGTTAGTTATGAATTTGTGGTGGCCTAGGGAAAAACCCTTAAAATGGTGAAATTGCTATTCTTCTTATACCACAGCAAATTGACAATACTTTATAATTACATTTAACGTTGTGGAACATCCTCAAAACAAGTTACACTTGTGATCAAAATTATTCAACCCCCAAATCAGGTTTATTGTCAAAATTTACAGAATTTCACCTGTTTGCAATGAACAAATCAAACAAAAGCAATTGAAATAATTCAACACAGCGAATGCTTCAAGTGGTTTCCCCAAATTCAACTGAAAATGCAACTTATAATGACTTCTCCAGTTTCAAAATTATTCAACCCCTTCATGGCAAACATCTTTAGTACTTAGTAGAGCCCCCTTTTGCTGTTATGACCTGCTGCAAACGAGATGCATAGACAGACACCAGCTTCTGGCAGCGTTCTTGAGGAATCTTAGCCCATTCCTCATGAGCAATGGCCTCCAATTCGGTAATATTCTTGGGTTTGCGTGCTGCAACCGCCTTCTTCAAATCCCACCAGAAATTTTCTATGGGTTCAAGTCAGGTGACTTTGATGGCCCTGTAGAGTCTTCCAGGACTTCTTCTGCAACTAAGCCTTGGTGGAATTTGAGGTATGCTTGGGATCATTGTCCTGTTGGAAGGTCAAATGACGCCCAAGCTTCAGCTTCCTCACAGACGGAATGACATTTTCTCCTAGGATTTCCTGATATTGCACTGAATCCATCTGTCTTCCATATGCTGCAGGTTTTCAGTGCCAGAGGATGCAAAGCAGCCCCAGAGCATCACCGAGCCACCACCGTGCTTGACTGTGGACAGAGTGTTGTTTCTTCATTCTTCTTTCTCCAGACATACCACTGATCCATCGTGCCAAAAAGTTCCAGTTTTGTTTCATCGCTCCACAGAACAGAATCCCAAAACTTCTGTCGCTTATTTTTATGATTTTGAGACGACTTTTCTTGTGCTTTTGGGTCAGTGGTGGTGAACGTCTTGGAGTTCTGGCATGGAAACATTCTGTGTTTAGTACGTGCCATACTGTGCTCACTGAAACCTCAGTGCCTGTTGCTACCAAGTCTTGCTGCAGGTCTTTTGCAGTCACTCGAGGGTTTTTTACAACCTGCCTTCTCAGTAATCTGGTTGCAGCCATATATAGCTTCCTTTTTATTTTATTAAAATAAAGTATTTTCTGCCCCTAGCCAGTTCAGCTATTTCGTGTGTTCTAGCTCAAGCACACCTGGTGCAACTAATGAAGCCCTTGATTAGTTGCATCAAGTGTGCTTGAGACAACACCTGTTTTGCATATTTGTGCTGTTGTGAGGGATTCTATTCAGGGGGTTGAATAATTTTGAGACTGGAGAAGTCATTATAAGTTGCATTTTCAGTTGAATTTGGGGAAACCACTTGAAGCATTCGCTGTGTTGAACCTGGTGCCATCTCTTCCCCAGGTGAGCGACACACACGCACCTGTCCGTGCACATGGTGTAAAAGAAAACGAGATTCATCAGTCCAGGCCACCTTCTTCCATTGCTCCATGGTCCAGTTCTGATGCTCAAGTAGGTGCTTTCAGTGGTGGACAGGGGTCAGCATGGGCACTTTGACTGGTCTGTGACCGGACAGCCCCATACGCAGCAAGCTGTGTTCTGACACCTTTCTGTCATAGCCCGCATTAACTTTTGTGCTACAGTAGCTCTTCTGTGGGATCAATCCAGATGGGCTAGCCTTTGCTCCCCTCACGCATCAATGAGCCTTGGGCACCCATGACCTTGTTTCCAGTTCACCGGTTGTCCCTCCTTGGACCACTTTTGGTAGATTTTGGAGAAGCTCTGACCCAGTCGTCTAGCCATCACAATTTAGCCCTTGTCAAAGTCACTTAGATCCTTACATTTGCCCATTTTCCTTGCTTCCAACACATCAACCGAGAACTGACTGTTCACTTGCTGCCTAATATATCACACCCCTTGACAGATGCCACTGTAATGACATAATCAATGTTCACTTCACCTGTCAGTGGTTTTAAAGTTATGGCTGATTGGTGTATATATCCAACCATCCATTTTCCATACTGCTTATTGTACACAGGGTCATGAGGGAGACTGGAGCCTATCTCAGGGAACTCGGGGCACAGGGTGGGGGTCACCCTGGACAGGGTGCCAACCCATCACACACAATCACACACCTGTTCAATGTAGACAATTTGAAAAATGCCAATCAGCCAATCATGTCGTTGGACTGGGGAGGATACGGGTGCCTAGAAGGGGCCCCCAGGGCACTGGCAGGACATGCAGGCTCTGCACACATGGGGTGGAGGTGGGAATTGAACCCCCAAACCACTAAGCCACCATGCCCCCCAATATATGTATGTATAAAAGTCTTATGCACATGCAAAGAAATGCTGTAAAGTAAAGATGACTTCAAAAAGAATGAAATTAAATCTTTTCACTTAAAAAAATTAAACGTGTAAACAGTAATAAACTAAACTAAGTCAATATTTAGTGTTTCAACCCTTTGCTTTTTTTTCTTAAATAGTAGTCCCAGGTGCATTTGTTCAGTTTTATAAGGATAATAGCTGGTAAGTTTTACTGAGCATCTTGCAGAACCAGCCACAGTTTTTCTGGAAACTCTGTCACACTTGCTTCTTTGTTTTGCATGCAAATCCCAGGAGCCTTCATTATGTTTTTTTTGTCTGAAAAAGTGGTCTCTTACGTAATATGTTGCTTTCTTTTCTGACATACACACAGGATTCTGTAACATAATTTTTTTGGAGAAGTAATGTTTGGAAATCAGAATTCATAAAATAGATATCTATAGCAAACATCTGTACAAAAAAAAATATATAGTGTGCCTAAGACTTTTGCATAGTAGGTCTCCTGCTGTTTATCTGTTTTAGATTTTCACTTAAAATCAGCTCACTGCAAAAAGACGGCTTGGGCTTTTGAGCCAGTTTGAACTTTATTACTAAAGATTTAATAAAGACTGTTTAATAAAGTCATTAGACACCTTAATAAGACATAATCAAACAACTAACTAAAATTTGTCAAAGGGGGATGCAAACTTTCTGAGCTGATCAAGATGACCTGTGTGCTGTAATATGAATTTAATACAAAAACACGACTCCATAAACTCTACATGCATAAATGTTTGCACACAGTTGTGTTTTTGCCCCTAAGATGCACCAATACTTAAAATATTACTTCCAATTTTAAACATCAGCAACTGTTTGTTTAAAACAAAACAAAAAAAAATATTTTACAGAGCCAATATTTAGGTCATTTTGAGCTAAGAGAAACAAGTTTAAATAAAAAAGGTCATTATAAATGCATGGTGTTTGTAAATGCAAAGCAGAAATGCGATGTTGGCATCCTATGCCCTCTATCGCTTATTTCTTTCTGCATACACACCAGGCATCAGGAGAAACCCAGAGCATTGGGTGGTTGTTTATATAGAGCTGAAGAGAAGATTGACTGGGGAGTTTAAAATCAATGTTACAGTTGTTTTGCTATAAAAGCAAAGGAGAGGCCCTGGAGCAATGGGTCACACAAGGGTTAACTGCAGACCAGACCAACCAGACTGCAACAGCAGCAGCCGCACAGGCTTTCTTCAGTTGGGGCAAAAAGTTTGCATCCCTCATGGTTTTTAGCTTAAAAACAAACCCTGTAATTTATAATTCATCAAAAATCGTGAGTGTGTCTTGCAACAAGATAGCAATCCAAAACACACAGTGAAATCAACAGAACAACAGAAAAATGGTTTGAGGAGAAGTTTTGCTGTGACCCTCTTGGTCTTCAGACCTGATTCAAATAAGGCAGTGTATAACCTTTAACAGAGTTAGAACAGATATAAACAAAATTTGCTGTTATGACCTGCTGCAAATGAGATGCATAGCCAGACACCAGCTTCTGGCAGTGTTCTTGAGGAATCTTAGCCCATTCCTCATGAGCAGTGGCCTCCAGTTCGGTAATATTCTTGGGTTTGCGTGCTGCAACCGCCTTCTTCAAATCCCTCCAGAGATTTTCTATGGGGTTCAAGTCAGGTGACTGTGATGGCCCTGTAGAATCTTCCAGGACTTCTTCTGCAACCAAGCCTTGGTGGAATTTGAGGTATGCTTGGGATCATTGTCCTGTTGGAAGGTCAAATGACGCCCAAGCTTCAGCTTCCTCACCGACGGAATGACATTTTCTCCTAGGATTTCCTGATATTTCACTGAATCCATCTGTCTTCCACATGCTGCAGGTTTTCAGTGCCAGAGGGTGCAAACCAGCCCCAGAGCATCACCGAGCCACCACCATGCTTGACTGTGGACAGAGTGTTCTTTCTTCCTTCTTCTTTCTCCAGATATACTGCAGTTCCATCATGCCAAAAAGTTCCAGTTTTGTTTCATCGCTCCACAGAACAGAATCCCAAAACTTCTGTGGCTTATTTATATGATTTTGAGACGACTTTTCTTGTGCTTTTGGGTCAGTAGTGGTGAACGTCTTGGAGTTCTGACATGGAAACCTTCTGCGTTTAGTACGCGCCATACTGTGCTCACTGAAACGTCAGTGCCTGTTGCCACCAAGTCTTGCTGCAGGTCTTTTGCAGTCACTCGAGGGTTTTTCACAACCTGCCTACTCAGAAATCTTTTCAGCCATTGATAGCTTCCTTTTTCTGCCCTGTCCAGGTATTTCATGTATTTTCTGCCCCTAGCCAGTTCAGCTATTTCATGTGTTCTAGCTCAGGCACACCTGGTGCAACTAATGAAGCCCTTGATTAGTTGCATCAAGTGTGCTTGAGACAACACCTGTTTTGCATATTTGTGCTGTTGTGAGGGACTCTATTCAGGGGGTTGAATAATTTTGAGACTGGAGAAGTCATTATAAGTTGCATTTTCAGTTGAATTTGGGGAAACCACTTGAAGCATTCGCTGTGTTGAACTATTTCAGTTGCTTTTGTTTGATTTTTTCATTACAAACAGCTGAAAGTCTGTAAATTTTGACAGTAAACCCGATTTTCAGTGGCGGTTGAATAATTTTGATTGCAATTGTAGTTCTGGTTAAAACTTAAATTATAGTTGTTATAAACAGTCTTTCCCATCATATTTCTATTGAAGGTAATAAGAGAAAAAATGCAATGTGTCAAAGCACACAGCTCTCTATCCTGATGACTTTTCTGTGGTAAAATAAATTTAAAAAAAAAACCTTAAAGATATAGCTTTACCTCTGACTGTTACAGGAAATTTCATCATTTCAACAACTATATGATGATTTTGAGTCTTTTTTTATAATCAGTTTAGAATTAGTCTTAGATTATGTGGAGTGTCCACCTGTATACATTTTTACTATATATGAAAAAATATTACATTTTAGAATAAGCATATTTATATAATATAAACCTGCGATTTGCAGTCTAGGCTAATTTCAGAGCTGCTGTTATAGAAAATTAATCAACAGTGCTCTCCTATATAATATTAATTAATAAAAGATTGAGACATGGACTCCACAAGACCTCTGAAGGTGTGCTGTGGTATCTGGTACCAAAACGTTAGCAGCAGATCCTTTAAGTCCTGTAAGTTGCGAGGTGGGGTCTCTATGGATCTGACTTGTTTGTCCAGCACATCCTACATATGCTCAATGAGATTGATATCTGTGGAATTTGGAGGCCGAGTCAACACCTTGAACTCTTTGTCATGTTCCTCAAACAATTCCTGAACAATTTTTTCAGTGTGGCAGGGCACATTATCAAAATCTCAAAGTAACATCCACATGAATGCCAGGACCCAAGGTTTCCTAGCAAAACATTTCCCACAGCATCATACTTCCTCCACCGACTTGCTTTCTTCCCATAGTGCATCCTGGTGCCATCTCTTCCCCAGGTGAGTGACACACACGCACCTGTTCGTGCACATGGTGTAAAAGAAAACGAGATTCATCAGACCAGGCCACCTTCTTCCATTGCTCCATGGTCCAGTTCTGATGCTCAAGTAGGTGCTTTCAGTGGTGGACAGGGGTCAGCATGGGCACTTTGACTGGTCTGTGACCGGACAGCCCCATACGCAGCAAGCCGTGTTCTGACACCTTTCTGTCATAGCCCGCATTAACTTTTGTGCTACAGTAGCTCTTCATTTTGAGCTAAGAGAAACAAGTTTAAATAAAAAAGGTCATTATAAATGCATGGTGTTTGTAAATGCAAAGCAGAAATGCGGTGTTGGCATCCTATGCCCTCTATCGCTTATTTCTTTCTGCATACACACCAGGCATCAGGAGAAACCCAGAGCATTGGGTGGTTGTTTATATAGAGCTGAAGAGAAGATTGACTGGGGAGTTTAAAATCAATGTTACAGTTGTTTTGCTATAAAAGCAAAGGAGAGGCCCTGGAGCAATGGGTCACACAAGGGTTAACTGCAGACCAGACCAACCAGACTGCAACAGCAGCAGCCGCACAGGCTTTCTTCAGTTGGGGCCAAAAGTTTGCACCCCCCATGGTTTTTAGCCTAAAAACAAACCCTGTAATTTATAATTCATCAAAAATCGTGAGTGTGTCTTGCAACAAGATAGCAATCCAAAACACACAGTGAAATCAACAGAACAACAGAAAAATGGTTTGAGGAGAAGTTTTGCTGTGACCCTCTTGGTCTTCAGACCTGATTCAAATAAGGCAGTGTATAACCTTTAACAGAGTTAGAACAGATATAAACAAAATAACTGATGGAATGGGTTACAGAGATGTCTAATATTACAATGTAATGGTTCCAAAAGTTGTTCAAGGATGTTAAAATGGGTTACAAAGGCACATTCTGGGAAGGGTTGGGGTTTTTAGGGAATAATAATAATAATAATAATAATAATAATAATAATAATAATAATAATAATAATAATAGGGGGGCACGGTGGCTTAGTGGTTAGCATGTTTGCATTGGGGTTGGGGGTTTGAATCCCGCCTCTGCCCTCTGGGCGTGGAGTTTGCATGTTCTCCCCATGCTTCAGGGTTTCCTCTGGCTGCTCAGGTTACCTCCCACAGTCCAAAGACATGCATTGTAGGCTGACTGGCATTTCCAAATTGTCCATGGTGTGTGAGTGTGTGTGCGATTGTGCCCGGCAATTGGTTGGCACCCTGTCCAGGGTGTCTCTTGGCTTGGCTTGTGCCCCGAGTTCCTTGGGATAGGCTCCAGGCTCCCCAGGACCATGTGTAGGATAAGTGGTATTGGAAATTTTTATTAGATGGATAATAATAATAATAATAATAATAATAATAATAATAATGAACTTAATTTATAGAGAATTCTTCCTACACATGGTGCTGGACAATCAGGTATTCAAAATGACATGATAAAATGTAATGTAACAGAATGTACATTGAAAAAATAAATGATAAATAACATAAAACATAAGTGCAAAAATAAACAAAAATATAGACTAAAATGAAATATTACACCTGTACCCCTGCTCATTCATGCAATTATCCATTCAGCCCATCTGCTTCCAGCAGCACAATGCACAAAATCATACAGATAAAGGTCAACAGTTTCAGCAAATGTTCACATCAAACATGAGAATGGGGAAAAATGTGATCTCAGTGACGTTAAACGTGGCATGGTTGCTGGTACCAAATGGGCTGGTTTGAGTATTTCAGAAACAGATGATCTCCTGGGATTTTCACAGACAACAGTGTGTGAGTTTACACAGAATTGTGCAAAAACAAACAAAAACATCCAGTGAGTGGCGGTTCTGCTGGCGGAAATGATTTGTTGATGAGAGAGTTCAGAGAGAATGGCAAGACTGGTTCAAGCAACAGGAAGGCTAAGCACTCTTTGCAACCATGGTGAGCAGAAAAGCATCTCAGAACACATGTCAAGCATTGAGGAGGATGGACTACAACAGCAGAAGACTACATTGGGCTCCACTCCTGGAGAGTGGGCTTCACTCCACTCAACTCAAATAGACCAGGCCATGGTTTAACAATATTTAACTGTCCACAGCAGATATATTTGGCATTTCATTTAAATACCAAATTATTTCAAGTTTGACTGCTTAATACAAAGTCGTATTCCACAGCTCTGAAGTAAGAAATGGAGGCTTCTCCATTGGTCTGGGTTTTGCGAAGGGTTTTCTAGAATGTGACCATCAGCAGATATCAGGTCAGATGTTGGGGCATAGATACACCTTCAGGAAGGTTAATTGCAAACCTCTGAACTAGCATTATTTTTTAAATTAATGTGTGCGCAGTTTGCATGTTCTCCCCGTGATTTGGGGGTTTCCTCCCCTAGCCCAAAGACATGCGTTGTAGGCTGATTGGCATCCCAAATTGTCCATAGTGTGTGAATGGGTGTGTGAGTGTGTGTGCGATTGTACCCTGTGATGGGTTGGCACCCTGTACCCACCTTGTGCCCCGAGTTCCCTGGGTTAAGCTCCAGTGTAGGTCCCTGTGACCCTGTCTAGGATAAGCATAAGAGAAAATTGATGGATGGATCTTATTATTTTGGTCTATTTTAGTGAAATGTGTTAATGAAGGGCCACCGGTGAAACTTAACACACTAAATTATTATTCTTATTGCAATGACGGTTCTTCATCTTCTCCATTTTGTCCTGAGGGTTTGCAAACATTTGCATCTGACTGTATATCTCACTGGGTTTCCCTTCGTCCATGAATGGGAGCATCCTGAAGGAGCAGAACTCCACACTGTCTGTTCTGCCAGAGGGTGAAAGCTGTCATTGTGTTCCTGTGCAGTCTAACAGGAGCTTGATGAATTTTTTTGTTTTGTTTTTATTGTTTATTTTATTTCGGTTAATTTTATTACAATTTGTATGGTTTGTGGTATGAATATTTATTCATATGATTACTTATTTATTTGTTTGTTTGTTTGTTTGTTTGTTGTTTGATTGAGAATTTTTGGTCTTCTTCTTCTTCTTCTTCTTATTATTATTATTATTGTATTTTTAAAAAAAATAAATTGACAAAAATGTTATGTGCTTACTTTATAAACGTGAAGTTGTTCAATTCATTTCAGTCTCATTTGTATAGACCTTTGAACAGTATGCATTGTTACAAAGCAGCTTTACAGAAATTTGGATGTAGATCCATGAGATGACATGAGGAATAAGCTTTGATAGACACAAAAGGGAACTTATCCTCTTCTGGCTGACACCAGATAGTGGGATTATAAATCATTACAGTATAGAGGTGTAGAAGAGTAAAGAAACAGAGATACATGTATTGAAAAGATGTTCAGTATGAGCAGATTGTGAATAAGAGTCCTAGGATGAACGGAGGACCAACTTTATGATTACTAGTATACCAGTGTAGAAGCACATTAACCTGGTTGCATAAGTGTGCACACCCTTTTATAACAGGGCATGTGAGAGTGCTCAGAATTATCCAGTCACCTGAGAACAAACCACCAAGGTATTTATGTCCTACAGGATAACAAGTTCCGGTTATTGACCCAACTGTCTGCTGGTAAACAGTATCTGGAACATGCCCCAAAGTATTTGGCGTTTACCTGCGGTCTGGTGAGAGGCGGGCTCTACAATTTCGGTGTAAAGAGCATCGTCACAGCTGAGGTGTCCATCATGCCTGCTTGTAAATTCCAGGTGATGATCCAGAAGATGTAAAACACTGAACATAAGAACAAATTCCTTATAATATATACACATCTCTCATCGTTTTGTTGACTTTTGATTTTATTGTACTGTTTTTTTTTTAAACTTCTTCGACTGCTGAAGCCATGGTCCACAAAGAGCTTACAAAGCATGTACGAGATCGCACTGTTGAAAGGTATCGATCAGGAGAGGGGTATAAATGAATGTCCAAAACATTAGATGTACCACGGAACACTGAAGACCATCACCAACAAGTGCACCACAGTGACATCATCAAGAACAGGATGGCCCTCCAAAATAGATGAAAGGCAAAGAAGAAGCTTATCAGGGAGGCTGTCAAGAGACCGACAGCAACATTAAAGGAGTTGCAGGAATATCTGGCAAGTACTGCTCACTCCCTGCATGTGACAACAATCTCTGGTATTCTTCACATGTCTGGGCTATGGGGTTTAAAAATATCCAAGCCTGCCAAAATCACCACAAACCATGTGGCAAAATGTGTTATGGTCTGATGAGACCAAGGTAGAACTTTTGGGGCATACATGTAGTTCTAAAATATATGCTTGGTGCAAAAACAGACAGCTTATCACCGATGAAGCATGGTGGTGGCAGCATCATGCTATGGGGCGGCTTCCCTTTAGCTGAGACTGGGGCTGTTGTCAAGATAGATGGGAACACAGATAGCTCCAAATACCAATCTATTTGGCACAAAATCTGCAGGCTTCTGTTAGACAGCTGAAGATGAAGAAAAATGTCACCTTCCAGCACAATAACGACCGAAAGCACAAATTCAAGTCAACAAATGAACAGCTTCAGGATAAGAAGATAAGCATATTGGAATGGTCAAGTCAGAGCCCAGGTCTAAATTCTATTGGAAATCTGTGTAATGATTTGAGGCAGGCTGTGCACAGGACATCCCCTCGCAATTTGATAGATCTGGAGCACTTTTGCAAGAAAGAGTGGAATGAAATTGCCAAATGAAGAGTTGGTAGACTCTTACCCAAATAGATTGAGTGCTGTATAACAAGCAATATGTGCTTTCACGAAGTATTAGTTAAGGAGTGTGTGCACTTATGTAACAAGGTTATGTCTTTTTTCCCTAAACGTTTCAGTGTTGATAATTTTGTTTTTCTACTCATTTGTAGTGTTATTGTGCCTTTACACTATCCATAGAAGAGATTTATTGGCTGCCTGAAGGCTAGTTAAATTGCTAGCCTCAGTCATTACTTCTTTTATGTCTGGAAGGCATATTTTCCAGTTGCCAAGCAACAGTGTTCTAATCACTTTAAGCACTTGAATGGCGAGTGTCATGTTTTCGTTTGTTTGTTTTACCTTTCCATAGTGAAAGCACAAATTTATAACTTCCATTATGTGTGTGATGGGCTGGAGCGCTCTGATGATGTCATCACATTGCTCCTCTTGCACAGTGATTATGTCAAGTTACAGTTTGTGAAGCGTTCGGATGACACATGCCTTGTATCACACTCACACACACACACACACACACACACACACACACACACACAAACATTTCAGATTGTCTCATCATCACTGTACTAAAATAAACTTATTACATGTGTTCATAAATTTTCTATCCTCTGATTCAGTAACACTGCCCTTACAGAAAAGATACATATACTTTACATGTAAATAATTACACTTCACATGTGGAGGTTACATGTGGTTTTAACACAACACTTCACATGTTATGTTTTAACACATTTTTCACATGCACTCGTGTTATGTAGTGGATTTTCCACCAATTTGTTTTATAATTCATTTACTTTCACATGCTATTTTTTACACAGTTAATTTATTTTTTGTCATTTTTTTCATGATTAAGTTATTTTTAACTGTTTATCTGTTTTTACAGATTATTCATTTATTTTCACTGTGATGCATTGTTATTAGTAATTTATTTTCACGATTTGTTCCATGTGATTAATTAATTTTCCAAGCGATTTTTCACACAATTCATTTATTTTCACACGATTTTACACAGTTAGTTTATTTTTGTAATTTTTTTTTTCATGATTGTTATTTTTAACATTATTGTTTTTACAGATTACTCATTTTTGTTCCCTGTGGATTTTTTATGCGATTTAATTTTTCACGTGATTCATATTCTTAATTTATGTTCACAATTTTTTTTTTTTTTTTACACGTTTTGACATTTTATTTTTATTTTTACATATTTTAATTATTTTCATGTGTTTTTACGTGTGATTTTATTTTCACGTTTTTTTTTTTACACAATTCGTTTTTCATGATTCCACACGATTCATTTATATCATATATAATAATAATTTTTTTTTTTGCACATGCATAATTTTATTTGACTTTTTTTTCTTTTTACACTAATAAATTATTTTCAGATTTTTACACATGATTATAATTTATTTTTTACGTGCAGTAGAACATGTTTTATTCATCACATGTTATACACATGATGTCACACATGCTTACTTTACATGTTTGCAATTTTAGGGCAAATGTACTTTCACATGTTTTTCATATATTTCTCCCAGTTACTTGTGGCACGAATGTGATTTTTCTGTAAGCGTGTGGAATTTGCTTAACATTTAGCGAACATCTGCACAGAAAGGTAACCAGTTTCTCCACTTGCCCTTGCTTTGCCTCTGGCTCTATCAGTCTGAGCTATCTGTTTACGTCCATCTTTCAAGGTCACCAGCTGTTTAGGATGCTAAACACGTAGCGGCTGCTCCGTGACCTCGTCTTTCTCCCCCTCCTCCCTTCTCTCTCTCTCTCTCTCTCTCTCCTGCTCTTGTCCTCCTGCTGTCCTCTCCCCATCCTGCTTTCAATTTTAATACCAGCTCTGCCAATACCAGGCACACAGGCAAAATTATTTATTTTTGAAATCAATCATACTTATACGAGTCCCTTATCACGTCGACCTGCTTCCGCGAGAAACACTTCTTCAGAGCTCTCGATCTCAGAATCCAATTTCCGTGTAGTTTGCAGTTGAGGACAATAGTGGGACTACGTGCAGAAGAGATACCCAGCATCAGGTCTAAGAAACATGTCCATATTTATCTGGTCACATGATTGCCTTGAATACATCAGTCCTGCATTTGACCTTCATATTTGCTGTTGTATTGTCCAAAAAGACACGTCCTCCCAAAAATAAAACCACTCTCGTGCACAGATTACAGACCCCAAAGCTCGAAGCAGATCCATTTTATAAAGCACAAGCAGATGGCCATGTTTACACTGTAAACAACTAGCTTGGGGATCGTTCACCCCAAAGCGTAATGCAGTTGAAAATATTGATTTAGCCGTCGTCTCCACAGACCATTCCCTTCAGTTCGGCACTAGGCTGAAACTGTCCATTTAATAATAATAATCAGCACAGATTTTATTCACATACGGCTTTGTATTTTTTATAATGAAGCAGGAAGAGAAAATTCAACAAATATACAAATGGGTAGGGAAAACTCGAGAAATTATTCTTGCCTCTAATTGCCATTATGCAAATGTTTAAGTGAGAATTGCTTCAAATCTATAAATATGTACTTCATTTACTCAAATTCATAAAGCATAGCATAGCATCAATCTGCTTTATATAAATTGAACATATGGGACCTCTGAAAAGGAAAAAAGAAAAAAAAAAAGTAGCCAGTTTCGTGTTTCATTTCTGCTTCGTGTAACAATATAACAAAGTTACATTGAAAAGTCTTTTCAGAGAAAAAACAAACAAACAAAGAAAAGAAACCCTCACTTTATATGCTGTTAAGTAGGGGTGTAAACCTCAGACTTACACACAATATAATATAATATTCTGATCCATAAGGCAACGATTCGATATGTGATGATACCACTGAATCTGCTGCAATATGATTTTGATTTATACGGCAATTATTCAATATTTGAAGATGCCACTGATTCGATATGATACAATATGAATTCAATTCATAAACCAACACTGAATCTGCTATGATTCAATGAGATATGATATGATTCTACGTAGTTGCGATAAATATGTAACCGACTTTATTCGGAGTCTGGAGTAGGCCTACCGCTAATTTACGAATGATTATGACGTAGATGATTCAGTTTCTGTGCTGTCTACAAGACGCTAAGTTGTTATGATTTTGAATGTTGTCAAATTTATTATAACTATGCAACTGCATTGTTTCTTGCTCTGGACTGGGCAAATGTCCAATGTCCATACGACTCATATGTTTGACTGTTATACTGTATTGTTATTGTCTTTTACTGTGAAGCATCCTTGAACTCTGGAAAGGTGCTATACAAATGAAACATATTATTATTATTATTATTATTATTATTATTATTATTATTATTATTATTATTAAAAGGACTATTTTAAGGTTACAGGCAAATCACCTTGCTAGCCCACTTACAAACCAGTTACATATCAAAATATTTTAGACCCCAGTTGTCTGTCCTTTTTCAGTAATAATCAATTTATAATCAATTATAAATATTGTTGTCTCAACAACAAACGTTGCCTTTTAAATCAATGCATTGATCCAAATCGTCGGATTGTTACACCCCCTACTGGTAAATCCAATCAACTATTAAATAAATATGTAAAGAATAAAACACTCGCAGAGAGCTGCAAGCGAAGGATGGGTGAGGTGGAGCTGAGTCATCCCCAAACTCCAAAGACCAAACCTGGCCTTGCAAAAGAACGCAATTCAAAGAAGAGAAGACAAGAAGAAAAACAAGAAGAGAAGAGAAGAGGTCTCCAGTCTCTGGATAAGGCAAAGCAATGCAGCATCTCTTTAAAAAAAAAAAAAAAAAAAAGAGAAAAAGAAAGCAAAAAGCCCTCATGGAGACGGATGATAGCAGCTCCCTGACAAATCAGAAAAAAAAAAAAAAACAAGCAGGAGGAAGAGGATGGAAAAGGGGAAAGGGGTTTAAAACTGCACAAGCTGAAAATTGGGCGTGGCCAAAAAAAACAAGTGGTGAGGGAACAACATAAGAGCATGAGGGAGAGAGACAATGAAAGAGAGGGAGAGAAAGAGAGAGAGAATGAAAGTGAGAGAGACAATGAACGAGAGAGATAGAGATAGAGAGAGATAGAGAGAGAGAGAGCTGTTTGGTATGAAGAGCAGGAGAGAACAGAAAGAGAGAAATGAAAACTGACTTTGACACGGCTCATTTCCAGCGTGTGTGTATGAGTGTGTATGAGTGTGTGTCAGCGCTAATAGGTCCCGCAGAAACCAAAAGCCCCGGCGCTACAGACGGAACGGGCCGAGCCGATCGAACGCGAGCTTCAATGCCGACCTGAAGAGTTCTGCAATCACTCAGATGTTTTTTTAATAATCATAACACATAATTATATATTTTATTTATACAGAGCTTTTCTCTCATCCAAGGTCAAGATGAAACAAAAAATACATACAGGTGCTTGAGGAAGAGAGGTCATGCAAAATTTAGACGAACTGTAATGAGTGAAAGTGATTGAATTGTCAAACTGTACTTCTTTTTCTGGTGAAGGAGGGGTCTTTGGTCCAGCTTTACACCCATCACTCTCACAGGACTGCAGATAACAGATAACAGTATCACTAAACAAAATTCATTCAATGTGCAAGCTAGTTAGCATTTACATTTAGACAGACTCATCGGCGGAATCAATTAACCTCTTCATTTCAGGGTAGCTACAGCTCATTCATTACGTTTGCACAGATGGGGACCTGCTTTACATGCTAGGCTATCTGCTCCATTTATTCATTCATCATTTCAGTGAGAGCTTTATCCGGCCAGGGTCACGGTGGATCCGGAGCCTATCCTGAGAACATGAATCAGGAATACAGCCAGGGTGGGATGCCAGTCTATCTCACACACAGACTCATTCACACAGTCTTTCACACTTAGGGGGCAATTTATAGTAGAACTATAGAGGACCCGAAGGAATGAAACTCACATGGACATGAGGAGAACATGTGAAACTCTGCACAGAGAGTAATCTGTGCTCAGGATCGACCTGGAAAGCCAGAGTTTTGGCATACCTCGTAAACATTCAAATGAAATATCGCTTTTCGAGGGCCGGATTCCAGATATCATTGGCTCATCTTATTTCACTTCATCACTTTTGAAGGTGATCTATGAACCACAACTACTAACAAACTATTTACTGCACTCGCTAACTACAAAGGACAATTTCAAAACGTGGACCAGCATTTAGTAGAAATTCAGTGTTGCCTTAGATATTATCTGAAGTTGTATGCCCTTAGAGCACTGTTTTAAGCAATAGTGACATGGGCCCTTTAAGACTTGAAGAAAAGCTCAGTACACTAAGCAGCAAGGTCTCACTTTATGATAGGAGTGTAACACAATACCATTTTCCATATCTGTAACTAGCAGACTAGTGCTCCAAATATTCATATCTGCACCTGCATTCATATTTAATCCTGAAGTGGGCATGGCCTAAACCAGAAGGCGGGGCTGTTTTTGTATTTTTATTTTTTATTCCACTCATACAGTTATTATTTTTGTTTGTATTTGGCTGCAGAAGTCATTTAGAAGAAGAAGACTTTATTTGTCACATAAACATTACAGCACAGTGAAACTATTTTTTTTTTTTTCCCCACATAGCCCAGCCTGTTAGGAAGTTAGGGTCAGAGTGCAGGGTCAGCCATGATATGGCACCCTTGGAGAAGAGAGTGATAATGGCTGTAATAAGGGATCCAACAGTGAGGGCTTGGAGGTTGCTGGGGCTAGAAATCCAGAACTTCTGATCATTAACCCAGAGCCTTAACCGTTGCACCACCACTGTCGCAATAGTCAGTACTATTCATCAACATATAGGCCTAAACCAAGCAGTAGCCTAAATCAAACCACTGTGTTATAATTAATTAATCAAAATTGTATTTCTTTGTCGAGTCAGTATCATATCTGAATGCTCCTGAGCACCAGCATTAGAATAAAAACCTTCCACTCATGTGATATTTTGTTGCTTAACATGGAATCCTGGTCCTCATGCACACAACTAGCTTCCAACAAATGCCATGTGAACCTTTCTGGCAAGCTTTCTAAAACCAGTGGATATTGCACTTCCTAACACAGTATCCATTCATTCTGAACATCTGTTGTATCTTGAACCTTGGGTCCAGGAGAAACATTATTTCATCTCACTGTGTACTGCACACTGTATAAGGCTGTGATGACAATAAACATCTACTTTACTTGACTTGACTTGAATTACGTATTCGTATTCAGTTACATCCCTACCTTACAAGCATGCAAAGATCTCATCAAAAGACATACTGTACACAAAGCACCACAATGTTTGAGACCTGTGTTAGCATGTGCTCCTGGTATGTATATAATGAGGAACTGCACCCAGATGCTGGGAATAAAATGATACATGTTTGCCTATGTAACTGAATAGTTGACTAGTTACACTGGCAGGTTGTGTAAGTTAATTGGGACAGCTCACTGTTCATATCGCAACATAATGAAGAGACATAATGAGGACAATTGTCCTGGTTCAAACTAGGGAAATTATTTGCAATATACACTGGAGGTTGGAAGAAATATGTTAGCTGTGAAACTAATCAAACAATCAACAATAAATATGAGGATGGAAGTGATTATGGTTCCTTGAGGGTATTTTGTTTGATTAATGGTTCTAGCTTTCTAAAAGGAATATACTTACAGGCTATCCTTCTGTTGTAGTGTTTTACATAGAACCGTTAAGGGTTCCCCCAAAGGGACAAACCAACAGGAGCTTTAGTGTGCTAGATGGAACCATTGTTTAAAGGAGGGTAGCTCAACACATAAGCTAAGCAAAGAGCATGTTGCACTGTTTCCATGGCTGGATGTGAAACTGGAAAGGTGAGATTGTGACCGACGTTATAAAATCCGATGGATATTTAAATTATTTAAATAATACGCCCCTACACTCTAATAAAAAAGAAAAGTATGCTAGATATTCTGTGAAGTTGTAAGTCTTTAGAACATTGCTTTAGGGAATGGTGACATGGCGCCGTTAAGATTTGAGGGGAAAGCTCATTCCACTAAGCAGCGAGATCTCTCCTGTAGTTCTGGTTTATACATAATGAGGTGCAGCACCCTTTGATGCCAGGAATACAATGATAAGAGCTTGCTTAGGTAGCTGACTAGTTGACTAGTTACACTGGCAGGTGGCATAAGTTAATTGAGACAGTTCCCTGTTCATATAGAAACTTCATGGGGATCAAAGACATTATGTGGACAAACATCCAAGCATTATTATTTGTAATCTACACTGGATATTGGAAAAGTCACGCAAGCTGTGGCTCATTAGGGAGCAATTCAGTTGATACAATAAAATGCAGGTATCCTTAAGCACCAGCAAAAAGACCTCATAAGCCATTTTCATTATATTATGACTTTGTTATTTTTGCTACATATTAATTTTGACATTGGTCCATAATTCAGTCACTCTCAGCAAAAATGCAGCTAAAAATATGTGAACAGAATTGACCAATTTAGCAGCCAAAACCTGAAAAAAATATAATAAAATAAAATAAAATATTTAGGCACCGTTTGTGTAGAAAGTGGGAGGAAACTGGAGAACCTGGAGCAGACCCACCAACACAAACCCAAACCTCCGTCCACAATCCTAAACCCAATCTCAGGATCAAACTGTGGAGCTGTGCATCAAACTCTGGAGCAAGTATCCAATTGTAGAAGAGTAACATTTTATTGACGGTGTCACCCAGAAGAGGACGGGTTCCGTTTTGCACCTGGTTCCACTCACATTTTCTTCCTCGTGTCATCTGAGGAGATTTTCCTTACCACCGTCACCTCGGTCTTGTCCATTAGCAATCAAAATTTACATCCAAATTTCTTTAACAAGCTTTGTGACAAGGTCCATCATTAAAAGTGCTATACAAATAAAATTGAATTGAATTAAACTGAATGTGCCTAACCTACTGTGGCTGTTACTCTTTGGACAGTAGTCTGGTTGAGTTTCTGATGCACTAAAAGTGATGAGGTATGATGAATCTGAAGGGCGTCCAAAAAGCAATGCCTGCCAAGCTTCTTTTTTGGATGGATACGGCTACTTGGACTGCTGCTTCTTCCAGAGTGGAATGCACTTATAGTCAATATTGAAAGCTAGGGTCAAGCTACAGGCAGGCAGAATTAACCCTTAACAAATCCAAACTCGAAAACTGTACGGGTCCAAAGCAGACAGTACTAAGGACAGGAACTACAGAGAGCTGACAATGGCAGGGTAAAATAGTGGCTCAGTAATTAAGTGAAATACACAATAACGCTTTGCAAAGAGGCAAGAACACAAAGGATTAAAAAATATGAAACTATTCAGAAATAATAATAAAAAATATGTAATAAATAGACGTGAAATCAATGAACCAACAATACAGTGTCCTTAGAAAAGATGGTTCCTCAAGGGTTCTTTGGATGGTTAACTCTTTCTTTGTAAATGGATACATTTCTGATTCACTACCCTTCTGTTGTAGAGTTTTACATTGAACATTTAAGGGTTTCCCCCAAAGGACAATCCAAAGTGAGCTTTAGGACGCTAGACAGAACCTTTAGATCCTAGATTGTCTGAAGCTGTAGATCCTTAGAGCGCCACTTTAGGGAATGGTGACATGGGGCCTTTCAGACTTGAGGGGAAGCTCATTTAGCTACTGAGGAACAGGTCACTGAAGTAGCTCTTGCCTGTAGTTTTGACATGTACAGTACTGTGCAAAAGTTTTAGCCACCCTATTTTTTTAGTACAAACTTTGTTATAGATTTTTTATTTTATGACGTCTACATTATCAAGTCAGTACAAAAGACATTTTAGATTTCCAAACATTAGTTTTCTAGCACAGAATTAAATGTTTAACAGAGAAATGTTTGTATGTCATTAAAGAAAGCAGCGTATTACGTAAGAGACACTTTTCAGACAGTAAACACAATGAAGGCTGCTGGGTTTCGCTGCAGAAATAAGAAGCGAGTGCGAAAGTCAAAGTGTCCAGAAGAACTGTGTCTGGTTCTGCAAGATGCTCAATAAAACTTACCAGCTCATTTCCTTATAAAACTGCACTAATTGTACCGGAGACTACTATTTTTATTTAAATTTTTATTTTTATGTCACACCAGATATTGACTTCGTTTCATTTACTACTGTTTACTGCTTTTTCCCTTTTTTATGTAGAAACATTTAATTTCACTATTTTGAAGGCATCTTTGCTCTACAGCATTTCTTTGCATGTGCCTAAAACTTTTGCACAGTACTGTACATGATGAGGCGCAGTGCTGTATGATGCCGGGAATACTATGATACACTAGTTGACTAGTTACAATGGCAGGTGGTGAGAACATGAGCTCATGAAAAAATATGTAGAAATTTGAACAAGCAAGGACAATATGGTTGGATTTTATTTGATTCCACATGCATGAAGTTGTATGAAAGGATACAAAAACTAACCCTGCCCCAATCCTAACTTTTGTAACATTTGAACTGAGACATGAGACCATGTTGATTTCAGATTAAATGACAGGTTCAAATTTGAACTTTGACATGGACCTTGAATAACTATCTATCCATCCATCCATCCATCCATTTTCTGTACCACTTATCCCACACATAGGGGAGCCTGGAGCCTATCCCAAGGGACTTGGGAAACGAGGCAGGAGACACCCTGGATGGGGTGCCAACTGGGGTACACACTATGGACAATTTTGGAATTCCAATCAGCCTACATTGCATGTCTTTGGACTGGGGGAGGAAACCAGAGCACCTGGAGGAAACTACTGAAGCATGGGGAGAACATGGAAACTCTACACACACAGGGCAGAGGCCGGAATCTAACCCCCAATCCTGGAGGTGCAAGGCAAACATGCTAACCACTAAGCACCTGTACCCCCCCTTCAACAACTATGTGGTTTTTTAAAGAAAATTATTTTTTGACATATTTAGGTGGATGTAAACAGCTTGAATGTGTAGTCAGTCTAAGGTCATGACCTCACCAGGCAGATTCTCAGCATCCCTCACGATGTGAGTGGAAGCTAGGCCGAGCTTGTAGAGTTTTATTCATCATGCTCAGATCTCGCCTGCTGGTCTGTGAGTACTGACGGCAGATTTGTTAGGATTTTATGTCAGGGATGGAAATGGATGTGTGTGTCGGTTTTGACGATAAAAGCATACGTCTGTTCCTTCTGTCTCTCGCTATGTGTGTGAAAAAGCTTTGAGGATGTCTTGCTGTCTTTTCTCGTCAGCTTGTTTCAGCTGATGTGAGTTCACGCCGATGTGCTGAGTGGCCAAACTCAATCACTCACAGAGCAGGAGAGTGAGAGTGAGCAGGGTGGGTAGGAGTAACGAAGTAAGTTTAGGTTCTGAGTGCACTGCAGACAACCGTTTTATTTATTTTGTATTTTTATTATTATTATTATTATTATTTTGTGAAATATTAATTAGTAGTCCACTCTTTTGTTTTTACTAATTAGAAATCTGTTATTACTGTGAGCAGGGTGAGTACAGTACTGTTATTTTTCACACTTCTTCTTCTTCTTCTTCATGTGTTTTTAAGCCAAAACACCTTTGATAGACAGGGGTGGGTTGAAACAATTTCCGAACTTGAACTTAACCACTGCATTTTCAGGAATATTTTAATCCTTTTTTTAAAAAAAATTCATTCATCAAGCGGCACGATATTTTCACTCTCATGCCTTGCCCTTTTCTCATTTGGACACATAGGGGATGCGATCATGCACAACAAAACAAAAGGTTAAATACTAATTTAACATGCCAGAATTAAATCTCCCTTTAAACTCTCGGTCCATTTATTGAGATGAACAGCAGGCTTTTTTCTGAGGGTCCTTTAAAAACCGAAGATATGCTGTCCTGAATCGTTTCTTTCAATTGGCTAGCTGTAGTTTTCGTGCTGAAATAGACTATTTGTGCTTGGTGACATTCTGAAAAGCCATGGATGGATTTCAAGGCCACTGGAACCAGGATCATCACGTAGCCTAGAAGCGGTGTCATCTCTATTGTCACTCGAGCGGGACAATAGAGACAGTAAAAGTCCATTTCTGACTTTATTGTCACGTATCACGTTGCAGCGTTTTACTTAGCTATATTTTAAAACTATCTTTATTTTAGGTATTTTGTATGGTCTATTGGTGAAGTAGCATTAAATCATTGTGGGTGAGTGTTAGGTCGCGCGAAAAGCGCGACTTCAATTACCAGAACCCTCACTCACACACTCCACACTACATTTCCCAGTAAGCTCGGCGGCCTACAAACATGGCCGCCAGGGACTACAACACCCAAAACACCCACACACTACCACGGTCACAATCACTTTCCTTTTAATCCCGCACACCTGTCTTCAATCTGACCAGCACTGTATTTAAGGACTTTTGTGTTACAGGTTGGGCGCGAAGTATTGTTTTGTTTTCCCAAATCTTACCTTACTGAGCGATTGAATTCTGGACTGATTCTCACGGCATTGACCTTTAAGCTAAGTACCTTGGTTTCCGACTTCCTCTACAGCCCTCTTTCTGTTTACACATCTCGGTGATAATTTTACATGCACTTGTGTCTGATTTTCTGTTAGCGCTGTGTAGTTAACACACTTTACGTAGTGACCACTATTTATGTTAAGGGTGTTTATTTCTGGATGCTGTTTTTCCGTTTTTCCTTTCTGTTGTTAAGTGTGTGTTTTTCTTACTGCTAGCGCTAACGATTTTGAGAGGGTGTATAAACTTTGCCACGATATCCCGCGAAGTCTCGAAGCCTTCTAAAAGCTTTTGTGTTACCCTGTGTCCTTTCCACATGTGTGCTGAATAAAGTGACGAAGTTTTTGACCGCAACTGTGTCCAGCCTTCTTCTGGTGACATAACAGTGAGGGGGATAAATTTTGTCCCCACCAGGAATAAAAAATAATTCAGCAGAGGCCAGGATATATAGACTAAAGGGGAGTAAATCCCCCAAATCCCCCCAACAAACTTGTGGAGTCCGTGCCAGATCGAGTGCACGCCGCCATTAAAGTAAAAAGGGGACGTACCAAACACCATCTCTGAATCCAAATAAACTCTGAAAACCATGTAAATATTTCAAAGATTCTACTTTTCACTCAAGTTGTCATCAAGGTGTTACAAGTATCTTGGGCTTATCATTGATAATAAGTTGCGTTTCGATACTCATGTTGAAGCAGTATGGGAACAAGGCCAGCGACGGTTACACTGTCTTCGGAGGCTCTCTACTTTTAATATCAGTAGGTCTCTTATGACCATGTACTATAAATCTTATATTGAATCTGTACTTTGCTTCAGAATGTTTGCTGTTTGTGTTTTGTATGATATGGTTACAAATTTTATGCTGCACCTAAAATTGTGCTTCGGGCTTATAATAAACTTTGAACTTGAACTTTCACTTAACTTCCATATGTTGTAATTTCACATTGAGGGTGGAAACAGTTCATGATTTATATAATCCTTTTTATACTGTTATTATTAGTGATATTGGCATTAATGTTGATTATTTAATCACAAATCAAGCTTGTTTTCAGGTTCCACTTGAATCTTAACATGAGAAATGAGCTTGATCATACAAAGAGGATAAAAATTAAACTGATGAATACGGTAGCCGATCGTGGAATTTGTGTGAGCTCATTTTATGATCAAATTTGACTATGACGAATAAGGGCCGTTGTGTTAATATAACATCGTTAACGCTATTGCATAATAAATAAATAATAAACAATGTCTTACAGTGCACACACACACAGACACACACTCAGTTTCCCGCATACTGTATGGTGAACTGGGCCATGCAAATCCACCTCTTAATGTGCAAATGTGTGTTTCATTTTACTCTTATTTTAAATCAACATGTAAATAGGCTAGGATGGCACCATCAACAGCGTAATTGCATATGGATGAAAACAGAGAGCTGAATATTCATGCGTCTCTTCTCTTCCGACTCAGCAGGAAAACTGAAACCTACATCGGATCCTGAAACAATTTTAATTCAGCATTTCTTTTCTCCCTGTGGATTTGTTTCCATTCAAATGAATAATGTCTCCAAAATATGGTCTATCACTCAAACGATGTTGGTGTCTGACATTTGCTTCTTTGGTTAAACTGAACCAATAAGTCTAATGTAACTAACAAGTAAGGTAAAGTAAAAAGTTAACAAACTAGTAAAGTAAATACTGTTCAACATGAAAAAACAAATGAGCTGTTTCATAGTCTCGCAAGCCTTTCAGCGTTCACTAGAGAGTCTGGTATGTTCTGTCAATAAATGTGGCCGAGAACCACCTATAGTATTTTCACTTGACTGACATGGCAGCTTTTTTCCATCCTGTGATTATATCTTGCTCTGAACATTTCATTGTGTCATGGTGTTCAAAAGTTTTTCTCCCACTGGAAACCAGAAACAGTAATTGCGTATACACAAAAGCACAAAAAAAAAAATAAATAAATAAGGTATTCTTGTGGCCCATGGGTGGGGCCACCATGTTACACCCAAAATCATGCTACATTTTAGGCTAGCCCAGAAAAGATGCTAGCTGAAACGATCCTCTCTCGGACACATATAATGTAATCACATGTGAGAGAACCAAACCCACAATTACTAATGATTCTTTCACTTTGTTCAAAGTTACACAATGACATCTGTTATGTCCTTATGACCTATTTCCCTTACTTTAACCAGTTCATTATGCCATGATATACACTATATGGTCAAAAGTCTGTGGACCCCTCACCATAACACTCATGTGCTTTTGAACATCCCATTCCAGATTTAGTCCCCTTTGTTGTTATAATAAGCGCCACTCTTCTGGGAAGGCTTTCCACCCGAATTTGGAGCGTGGTTGTGGGGATTAGTGAGATCAGGCACTGATGTAGGGTGAGGAGGCCTGGGGTGCAATCGGAGTTCCAGTTCATCCCAAAGGTGTTCAGTGGGGTTGAGGTCATGGCTCTGTGCCAGACACTCGAGTTCTTCCACTCCAACATTGGCAAACCATGTCTTCATGGAGCTCGCTTTGTGCATTGGGGCATTGTCATGCTGGAACAGGTTTGGGTCCCTTAGTTTGGCTGAAG
>CM042537.1:34494539-34509539 GCA_023630585.1 Cranoglanis bouderius | reverse complement strand
TACTTAACCTTAAATGAATTGAAATGATCTTTGTAACAGTTGGTATATTTTTTACCACCACCATGTCCTCAGAGGACTTTGCACTTTCTAATTCTTTGGTAACATGACAAGGTGCTTTTTTCATCTTCAAGAGAGAGGGGAAACAAAAGAGAGGCTGGGGAGGAAACAACTGTGTATAATGAGGGAGTAACTGTGATAATGTAAGTGATAACAGGAACTAAATTGTCTCATAGATGCTCCACGACACTAATTGTAACTACAGACAAATAAAAAATGTACATGTTGTTCATTAATAAAATGAAAACTTCTAATCTTTGGCAAAATAATATGCTATGAGCGGAATAAAAATGCTTTGGGACGTGAGGTCATTGGAAAATAATTTCCCTGCAACAGCGCATCCCCACGTGTTTTCTTCTTTATATATTTAACGCAAGCAGTGTGGTCGGATTTCTAGCACAAATATGTGTTATAATTACACAGTCTGTGTTGGATATGCTGTGTTTGTTTTGCAGACTCTCTCATCCACCCTTCGGTGTTGTCTCAATCTCAAACCGTGGCTGTGGATGTGCCAGCGTGCTGTTCAGAAAGCTGATTTCATCTCAGCTTCAGTCTCTCTTCACTCTCTCTACTTCCTGGTGCTCAGGGAGACTTGGATCACTCCAGAGAATTCAGCAACGCCTGCTGCTCTGTCCTTCGCGCCCCCCCCCCCCCCCTTTCCCCCCTCTCACACTCCATGAGGATTTGGGGATGGGGGCACAGGCTTGTTTCTGTCTCAGAAATGGCACTTCACACCTCATGCACTCTCTCACCTTAACATTTAATCATTTGAATTCCATGCGGTTACCGTTATCTTCATATTATTGTTATCTAACGCCCACCTGGCCCCGTGAGAAACTTCAGAGAAGAGCTGAAAAGTCTCTTGAGTCTTTTCCCTTGTAACAGGATTCCACTAACTCTCTTAGCTTCTTTCAGGCAAGCTCCACTCCTCCTGCCTTGTTCCACTCCTCTTTTCATCTGACCTTCATCAACTGTGCTCTGACAGGTCTGGACCTGGGCTTGTATGGATAAAGCTGCTCAGAGTAGAATTCTGGTCTTAAAGGCTAAAACATTTTCAGAAATCGGAATATTTACTTGTATATGAAAGGCGCAAGATTGGCAGCAATGTACAAAAATTCTTAAAATTACTCTTAAATCAGTCCCTCCAGGATTTTGTGGTTGCTGAAATGAACACAAAATCAAGGAAACTCAATATAAAGGAAATTGCAAGGAAATTGCAATATTCACAGGAGCTTGCAATTTTTCAAAATTATACCACAGATTTTCCGCAGGTTTGGTCCAAGACGCATCATGTGATGTTATCACGATGTGCATCCAGCCAAAGCCGTCTTCTATTCACACGCGTCGAAAGTGAGTACAGCTAAAAGGTCTTATTTACCAACCAACATCACTGTGAAAGACAAAACAATTTTGTGTAATTGCAATTCCGCCAATTCAAGTAGTTTTCTGTGAAAAAGCACAAAAAAACTCCCCAAGTTGCATTGCAAATTTTGCAAAAAATAAAAATAAAAAATTCCTCAGCACAATCAAGCATTTTTTGGTTGCAACAATCAAAAAAACTCCACAAAATCCTGTATGGACTGCTAAATGGGTGAGTATTTAACACTACCTCAGATATGTCTCAAACCGTTAAGAATAGCAAAACGTTGTAACACCGAGACGATTGATTGATGTAGAGCTCAAAGAGATTTAATCAGTGATCAAATTTCTCCAGCAACATTACAAAATACAACGCAACAACAGCTGATTGAAGCCATCAAGGACACACCGCATGTGGTCATCTGGCAGCTCTGTTCATTTGAGCTCAAAAATAACACAGCATGTAATATGTTGATTGCTCCCATTCTTAGCCGATTACTCAGCATTTATTCACATGCTAACTACATAACATACAGAATTATTTGCGTTTATGGGTCCTGGGAAGTCTCTACACCCGTAATGACTCGGTCGGCATGACCGATTACAGAATTTCCATTTCAGCCAAGGAGTCCTCTTCATCCTCCCATGGCAAAAGCAATGCCAAAAACCATATTGAATCAGTCTGTATGGGTATTAATACAGGCAGGTGTTATACACGGAAATAACCACTGTTTTTTTCACTTCTTTGTTGCTTCTTGTGATTTTTTTTATTTTTTTTTAAATGCTGCAATCCATGTCCAAATTTTCGTACACTTTCCTGCGGTGTGGGAAATAGCTGGATACAAAGCATTAATTGCCTCTACTATCTCCTGGCAAACCATTTTGCTATCCTGACTATTCAGGTGGAACCCAAATATGATATTTGTGTGTACTTTCTTTCCTCCAACTCAGTTCTACGGTTTGTATTGGGTTCCAGTGGGATTTGTGTTTAAACAGAGAACAATTAGAAGTCATCACTTAAAGAGACTAAATCCCAAACAGACCATTTAGTAAATTTAGAGTAGCTGTAACTGGGTGTCCTTGATCACGGTTATGTTAAATCTGTTAGCAACGACAATGCAGCTGATTAAATGCATTTCTTCTTGTTGTTTTTTTCTGGACTTAACAGAAATAGCATTATGTCAACACGCAATAGTCTTAGATATATAGCATACATTTTTTCTGCACTTCTGTTGGCTCGAACTATGGAAATTGGTTGTGGTTGAATAATTTACAGAAGTTCCACTGTTGCAAGTGATGCTTAAGGTTTACTTGTACAGTTCTACACCATACTCCTACACTTCATTTTAACTAAGAATCTTAAGAATAAGTTTTAATAGTTTTATTCATACTGATCTTCAGCCAGCCATCCTCAGCTTAGACATTAATATAATCACTTCTCTCTATCTCTCTCTCTCTCTCTCTCTCTCTCTCTCTCTATACCACCTTACTCAAGCTCTCCTACCTCCTTAGGCTCCAGTATCCTAACAGCCCTATCACATCCTTACCCCTTTCTACTGTACAGCTTGAATCAGCCACAGATGCTCTCCTCTCCTCACGTTTTTAATCTGTGGACCTCCTGTTCCCTCTATCTTTCAGAGCAACAAAGTCTTCTTGCCCTGCTCCTTGGTTGTTGGATGTGCTACAATGCAATCGGACAAAATTAAGGGCAACCGAGAAAACAGGGAGGAAATAAGAACATTGATGCTGATCTCCTCTCATACCACTCTTCTATCAAAGTTGTCCTTTGATGTAACTGCTGTCCAGATGTTCTTTTTACAAGGGAAGGCTAGACGCACCGATATGTGATGCTTGCAAGCTCATATTTCACCCTCCTCTCTACCAGATGATGACTTTGCCACCTTCTTTGAAGAAAAAAAATCAACAAGATCTGCTAAGCTTTCCCTTCTAACACTTTTACTACACTTTACTCCATCTCCTTCACAAGCTTTTCTCCTCTTTCTACAGAAGAGATTTGGCAACTTCTCTCATCCGGAAATCTCACCAGTTGTCTGCTAGATCTCATCCAATCAACAATGCTCCAGACTATCTCCCAAGAACCTTCTCCTGTTCATCACTTTCATCGTATGTAACTCCATAACATCCCACCATGTACCAACTTCCTTTAACACAAGTGTCATGTCCATTCTGGAAAAATAAATAAGTAAATAAATTTTTAAAAAGCCCAGACCCTGGAAACTATCAGCGTCACGTCTTTCATTTCTCTCCAAATTTTATGAAGGTGCTGTTTTCTATTACTTGTGTCTGTCTCACACAAAATAACCTCCAGGACCCTAAACATTCTAGCTTCAAAGCAGGAAACCTCACAGAAATTGCACTTGTAGCTGTTACGTAAAAGCTTTATGCTGCTAGGTCAGTCAAACTACCTGTGCTATAGATCCTTCTTGATCTCTCAGCAGCCTTTGAGATGGTCAGTTATAAGACTTTCCTGTACTTCCTCACTAGCCATGGAATTAGTGACCCAGCATGGTGGTGGTTTGCTTCCCACTTGGAGGAATAGTATCAAGTGGCATGGAGGTAGGGTTACTAACCTAATAGTCTGGCCAGGAGATTCTGGTAATTAGCCATAGTCTCCCAGACATGGAAAGAATTAATACCTGGAGATTGTGATCAGGTCGAAATGCTAAGTAGAATAAATGGAAAAGTTTGAACATCTGAGTTACATTAAGCATGTTCATGTGACATGTGACACCATGGTAAGTGCACAATGCCTCATTGTTACCTAGAGATCTAAAGTTAAATATGCGAACTAAAACCATGAAAATACAGGCGTATTAAATGTAATTTTTGTAGTAAATACAAAACTAACAACTAGTCATCATTAAAACTCTTTTTGCTCTGCATTTATAAATGAGCTTGGCCACAGTGCCCAGTGCCTGAAACCAAAAGATCACCTTCATATACTTTTCCTATACACTACTTCCTATACATCCCAACATCAATAGCTTGAATTTAAAAATGTATTGTATTATATTAAGTAACATTATTCATGCCCAAATCCTGACCCCATATACATTTGCTGTATATACTTGTTTTTTTTTTTACATGCATAAACTATTTTGCTTGAATGGGAATACTGTATATTAAGCTAAGCTACAAAACACCCAATCCATATCCTGTGGACATTAAATCATTGGCCTATGGCAGAATTTGACAATTTTATTTACAAAAATCTCTGGGAATTCGGCCACACCAACACCAAAACCCACCAAAAAGGGGCTCCATATACCCCCATGCAGAATCTCCACTGGTCTCCCACAAGCCTGATTGTTTGATCATCTTCCATTTTCCCCTCTATGCCTGCTCTCTCAGGGAAGTAATATTCCTGCATGGCTTTTAATACCACTGTTATGCTGATGACACACAACTCATTCTTTCCTTCCCTCCCTTCTGCACAGATCCAGGTGTGTCTGGCGGACATCTCATGATGGATTACAGCTCATCACCTGAAACTAAATCCCAGCAAGATTGAGCTGCTGTATATCGCTGATGGTGCATCACCTTGCTCAATCTCACCATCTGACAATTCTAGAAACCTTGGTGTACTACTTCTTTCCAGCTATCGTTTTCTGCTCATGTCGCTAATCTAACTCTGTCATGCAGGTTTCTCCTTTACATCATCAGGAGGACAGTGAAACTTTTCTGCCCATGGAGGCCACTCAGATGCTGGTTCAGTTCCTTGTCACCTTAAAATTGGACTACTGCAACTAGCCCTGGCAGGTCTTCCCCTGCATTCCACCCTTACTCATGACCCCCACAGTTTCCATATCCCTAAGTTTTCCCACATCACTTCATTGCAGTATTTCATCTACTGGCTGCCCACATCAGATTCAAAACATTGATGCTTGCCTACAAAGCCAAAAATGAATCAGCTTCCACCTTTCTGAAGACACATTTCAAACCCTGCTCTGCACCACGGTCCCTTCTAGCTATATTCAAGCACAGCTTGAGTTCATCCACCATCCCTCAAGACACAAGAAAAACAGGCATCAGGACTCTTCTCTGTGCTTGCATCAAGATGACGGAATGAACACCTCATGGTTTTCTGAACATCTGAGTCACAAGTTGTCTTCAAAAGAAGATGAAACTCCCACCTTTTGACTAAACACTTGAGCACTACACATTAAAAGAACTCTCAACTTGTACTCTTTGTTGTGCCACCTTCTCTTTAAAGGGGCTTTAGATTTATTGTATTCCCAGAACACGGCCTATTTGCATTAGCATGAGGACTACAAAGGACTTCTGTCTGTTGCTCTGGAGAGGGAATCTACGAAGTGCTGTAAACAAAAAGGTTTTCAACTTCCAAGTGTCCAGAATTGACATCCCAGCAATTAGACCCAAGGATAAACTTCCCACTCAGCATAAGGAGTCCTGAAAGCATGCATCAAAACACAGCTCGCATCTGTCTTGATTTGACAACCTGATGGTCCTTAGACTAGACCACTACCTCAGTCTTACTCTTCCTTTTCATTTACTGTACTTTACCTGCTGTAACCAAGTCACTTTACAGGAGTGATATTAAAAAAAAAAAATAAATAAATAAATAAGAAACCCTCTTTAGGTAGGCAGCAATTAGGCACCGCAAAGATTCGCATGGTGCAACATAATATCAACTGCTTAAGCACAATCCTCAAATGAAAACCATATCGAATTTAAATGTTGAAGCACATTTTTGCAAATACTAAGTACATTTATCTTCAGTTGCCTGGAGATGTATTGAGTAAACCTTGGTTATCACAACAGATGGCACTTTTGATTTTTTTACTTGCACAATTATCCAAAAGCTCAATGCTGAATATAGTGCCTTGTATAAGTATTTACCCCCTTGAACTTTTCCACATTCTGGAATGTTACAACAGGTTAAGTATCAGGCATGCATTAGACATGGTCATTAACCCTGCGACTGGGTAAGGGGGGGAGAGAGGGACATTGCAGGCAGAGATGAGACAGAGGAAGGCAAAGACGCAGTTATTTCAAATGACATGTGCCACAATTATAGACCATTTAATCAAGCATGGCCTAACTATAGCAGAGGCTGGTCAGAGAGTGCAGGCTAATGTGAACCAGTCCACATTTCATCATCAAAAACACAAACATTCAGGAGTGAAATCTTGTGTGTAATCATAATGCATTTCTTCACTGTATTTCAGTAAACTCGGTTCATACATAGTGTATGTCTGAACACGCTGTTCTTCGGTTCCACTTACTTGTAATGCACGTCGCTGTATTTACCTGATAGGATTGAATGACTACCTAAAGCTGGTGGCAGAAAAGCACTATTCACTCCATAAAGAGAAACAAAATATTAATATGGTGATTGCAAACAATGCCATCAAGCTAGGTATTACACCGGAGTTCTAGCATGACCTCTGACTCTGAATTTTGTGTTCACTTTTTAGCATTTCAATGCGAAGTCTTGGCAGCCTCATAGTTGTGGATCAAACAACCTCCAGAGTCCAGTTTGGTACAGCATCTTTCAGAACATCAACTCTGTAGATGCTCTGAAAGATGCAGGAAGAGGAATCACAAGAGCATAAAACAGTGTCAGAGTATGTACAGGTAACACCTCATCAGTGTATTGTAATTATTTGTACCTGCAGAACATCCTTGACGTTCAGAATTGTCAAGTATAACCTGCATATGCTTACTTGAATATAGATCAATGTCTAGGACATTGACATGTGACATTGATATATGACATGTTTTTACTGTATTTCTGCAATGCCTTGCATAAGTATTCACCCCCTTTGAACTTTCACATTCTGTAGTGTTACATCCTGGAACTGAAATGAACTTAACTGGTATTATGTGACATCAGGTGTAGGGTTTATGATCATCAGCCTCATGACCACATGTCTCTCCTGCACAGTGGGTGCAAGGACATGTAGTTTTGCAGCAGAGGCAGGTAGGGGATGTTTGTTCAAGGTTTATGAAATGTCGTAGCCAAACAGATAGGAAGGGACAGATGTGGAAGGTTTTGAATTTTTATTTTATTTAATTTTGTTTTATGTCCTGTTTAGTTCTCTTTGTTGCTTATTTATGTAATATTTTGTATTTACTGTAAATAGTATAAAAACAGAATTGTGAAATTTTTTTTTTTTGTTGTTGAAATTGGTGTTTGTGTGGCATTAGATTTGACAGGGATATTCCTGTAATTGGCTAGCTCCAGAGCAAATTCCCCTTTACTTTAAAGTGAGCAACTGTCTCAGTGAAAAACGAGAGTACACCATCATAGTGACACTATTCTTTAGCATTTTGACAGCCCTGGTTTAAGCAATAATAAAGGCTCATTTAATTTTGGTGGCACTGATTGTATTCATTGATGGATTTGTTTAATCATTTAAACATAAGTTAAACATTTGGAATCAGTTCTGGCCTTTTGCTGGTGTAATATTGTGTTTCATTACACAGCATAAACTGATGTGCTGCTCATAGTTTGACAATGATTTAATAATTAAAACAATGTTTCAAAACAAAAAAAAAAAAAAAAAAAAGTTTAATGAACTATAAAGTTAGAATCACCATTAAGTCTTTTGAGTTATCAAAGCAGAACCTCCTGTGTTTGATTCTCAATAAAATGGAGCAATGCATTTACACTAGAGAGCACTGGACAACGAGGCTGCAGCATAAATCAAACATGACCTTAAACTTAAAGTCAGAGACACCAGGGATTAATTAAAACCCCAACAAAGTGCAGGCATACCAGCAATGGAAATTTTCATCACATACAAGACCGTCCACTCGAGTGAAAATGAGTGTTTGAAGAAAGAAACAGAGAGAGAGAGAGAGAAGGAAGGTTGTTAGACAGTGAATGCAATTAAAGACGGAATAAACATAACTCTTTATGCTCAGAGTGCCATTGTGTTATAATCGTCCCTCTGCAGACGTCCTGCTCTGCTTCTCTGGTTTGTTTAAATTGCGTATTTGTCCACAGACTCATTCCATAATTGGGCCTTTTGTAGTGCATATGTGCGAAATAAAACACGTCTGAAATGTGCTGTTTAAATGTCATATACAGAGAAAGAAAATATTTCTTACTGTACCTGTGTACAAGTTATTCTTCTGTATGTGTGCCTGTCCGGTCAGATTACTGCTTGCTCATACCTACACACATTATATACACACACACACACACACACACACACACACACACAAATACTGAAAACTGCAGGCTTTCCTGAAATGAAATGTTTCTCTTTTGCATGTATCTCATCCACAAGTAAACCATTGTATAACCCACAAAAGCAAAAAGAGAGAAAACCGCCTTTAAAGATTTCATTCCAACTGAAAGACGCCAGCCACTGACTTCCTGAAATTTTAGATTTAATTTGCATTTAATTTAGCATGAAGTATCTATAAATAAATAAATAAATGAGATAAATGACAATGCATGCTTACACAGTACACCCACCTTTATTCATAGCCTACAGCTGTTTTTTTTTTTTTTTTCCCCCTCCGCTACATTTGTTAAAATAGCTCCTTATGTGCCATATCTTAGGCAAGTTCAGAAAAATAAAAACACTTCCACGTTGTTTCAGTTAAATATAATTCTGTTTTCCTAAAGCACAGCTGTCAAAATACGTTATAGGCAGAAATACCCAATTTGGTTCAAAACAAAACCCAGTCGTGTGTTTTCCAGGATTCGGCCGCAGCAACATTCACAGCTCTTTTATTACAGCAGTGTTGGTGGTGATTGGGTTTGGTACAGCTCAACAATCAAGAATACACTAAAGTGCAATACAAGACAACACGTGCAAGAAAGTGCCAATTTAACAAAAGAGTCAGAGAGTGTATATTTAGCTGAAGAGTATGTGCACCGTTGCAGCGGAAGTTGATTACCTGTGTATTGCTCAGTAAGTCCAATATCCAATAGCACATTTGACTTCCTGAGCAATAGAACATAGGATGTGAAAGTGAAAAAACACAAACAGTCTCCTCTGTCCATCAGGTGTGTAAAGGGACTACCATAGGATCACCACTGAGAGAGAGAGAGAGATACAGGTGCATCTCAATAAATTAGAATGTCGTGGAAAAGTTCATTTATTTCAGTAATTCAACTCAAACTGTGGAACTCGTGTATTAAATAAATTCAATGCACACAGACTGAAGTAGTTTAAGTATTTGGTTCTTTTAATTGTGATGATTTTGGCTCACGTTTAACAAAAACCCACCAATTCACTATCTCAACAAATTAGAATACTTCAAAAGACCAATAAAAAAAAAAACATTTTTAGTGAATTGTTGGCCTTCTGGAAAGTATGTTCATTTACTGTACATGTACTCAATACTTGGTAGGGGCTCCTTTTGCTTTAATTGCTGCCTCAATTCGGCGTGGCATGGAGGTGATCAGTTTGTGGCACTGCTGAGGTGGTATGGAAGCCCAGGTTTCTTTGACAGTGGCCTTCAGCTCATCTGCATTTTTTGGTCTCCTGTTTCTCATTTTCCTCTTGACAATACCCCATAGATTCTCTATGGGGTTCAGGTCTGGTGAGTTTGCTGGCCAGTCAAGCACACCAACACCATGGTCATTTAACCAACTTTTGGTGCTTTTGGCAGTGTGGGCAGGTGCCAAATCCTGCTGGAAAATGAAATCAGCATCTTCAAAAAGCTTTGGACCACCAGGCAACAGTCCAGTTCTTCTTCTCCTTAGCCCAGGTAAGACGCCTCTGACGTTGTCTGTGGTTCAGGAGTGGCTTAACAAGAGGAATATGACAACTGTAGCCAAATTCCTTGACACGTCTGTGTGTGGTGGCTCTTGATGCCTTGACCCCAGCCTCAGTCCATTCCTTGTGAAGTTCACTCAAATTCTTGAATCGATTTTGCTTGACAATCCTCATAAGGCTGCGGTTCTCTCGGTTGATTGTGCATCTTTTTCTTCCACACTTTTTCCTTCCACTCAACTTTCTGTTAACATGCTTGGATACAGCACTCTGTGAACAGCCAGCTTCTTTGGCAATGAATGTTTGTGGCTTACCCTCCTTGTGAAGGGTGTCAATGATTGTCTTCTGGACAACTGTCAGATCACCAGTCTTCCCCATGATTGTGTAGCCTAGTGAACCAAACTGAGAGACCATTTTGAAGGCTCAGGAAACCTTTGCAGGTGTTTTGAGTTGATTAGCTGATTGGCATGTCACCATATTCTAATTTGTTGAGATAGTGAATTGGTGGGTTTTTGTTAAATGTGAGCCAAAATCATCACAATTAAAAGAACCAAACACTTAAACTACTTCAGTCTGTGTGCATTGAATTTATTTAATACACGAGTTTCACAATTTGAGTTGAATTACTGAAATAAATGAACTTTTTCATGACATTCTAATTTATTGAGATGCACCTGTATGTAATCCATGCAAATCCGAATTCAATATTAACAGTTCACCATCTTATTCTAATGAAGGACTCAGATAACACATCTGTAATAAAAATAAAAGACGTTACAAAAGAGTTTGAAAATAAGTGCACATTTGTGCGGGACTGCGGGTATGCTAATATTACCATCAAATCTCGCTAATTATTCAGCAATGGAAATAGACAGCATTTAAAAAGAAATATGTAGCAAATTATTCATCATTGTGCAACATGAATACCACATGCCAAAATAACTCACACTATTCGACTTAGTAGTGATGGGTCGTTCGCAAACGAGTCGGCTCTGTGACTCGGCTCCTTTAAGTGAACGATGGGACTCATGTCTGAGAGCCGATTTAATTTTTTTGTAAATTAATACAAGACAGAATAATAGGATGATCTTTTCGGCACACTGATCGGCCACGCGCACTCCGTGCACTGACCGAATGTTGTGTTGACGTATATGTGTGATAACATTCTCCAGTTTAATACATTTAATACATGCATTTTAATAACAGAAAACATAAAGGCAGAATGTAGAATTTGTAAGGTAAAAGTATCATATGGAGAAGTGATAGCTCAGTGGTTAAGATGTTGAGCTACTGATCAGAAGGTCGTGAGTTCAAACCTCAACACTGCCAAGCTGCCACTGTGGGCCCTTGAGCAGGGCCCTCAACTACTCAGTTGTATAAATGACATAAATGTAAGTCGCTCTGGATAAGGGTGTCCGCCAAATGCTGTAAGTGTCTACTGATGACCTTCACAGCCATATTAGAATTGTACATCCTACAGTGATTTGGTTTGTGTTTTGGATAGTTCAATATAAATAAAACATTCAATTCATGTGTAATTTGAGGTTTTTATGCCAAACAATGTAAAATTAGAAGGTTTAGTATAATTATGTTGAGTAATATAAGTGATATGTGCACATATACTAATCATGGGTCAAAATATTGCTAAATTTGACTGAATTATAAAAGCCAGAAGCGGCACTAAATGAAGAGCCGTTTGGGAGCTGAAAGAGACGGCTCTTATTGCTGAGTTGAGCCAAATGATCTGGCTCACTAAAAAGAGCCGGAAATCCCATCACTATGACTAAGTAAAAAAAATATATATAAATAAATAAATAAAGGAGTGAATGTTTTTGTTTTTTCTTTTGCCGCTTTGAGCTCATCGCGACCTCTGAGTGCTCAGCGCGGGTGTGAGCATGGGCATGACGTGAGTGACCAATTGTCATGGCAACCTCAGGTCACGTAAAGACTTAGACACGTACACATAGGCTATAGAAATCAAAGATACACGAATTGGCCATGGCCAGTGAAAAGGTGCGGGGGACGTATTTACGTTTTATTAAAAGTGCGGGGGGTTCTACGCCCATGGGTGTCCATGTATTGTAAGTTTGGCCATATAGTGTAGATTCAGTACCTCCAGGATTTTGTGATTTTGCATTTGCAGAAATTAACACAAAATCTAGGAAACTAGGAAAATTTTCCCGCAGATTTGGGCCGAGACGCATCATGTGACGTCATCACTACGTGCATTCAGCCAAAGCCCTCTTCGATTCACGTTCGTTGAACATGAGTACAGCTCAAGGTCTCATTTACCAACAAACATCACTGCGAAAGACCATGCAAAAAATTTCGTGCAACTGTTATTTCGCCAATTCAAGTAGTTTTCCTCAAAAGCACGAAAAAACTCCACAAATTGCATCAAATATTTTGAAAAAAGCTGCAGCGAAATCAAGCATTTTTGGCCACAACAATCTCGAAAAAAAACCCTCGAAATCCTGTACACACTGTATATTGCTTAAATTTCATAATCTTTACATTAACACTAGCTAGCTGCTTAACAGGGGCTAACCTGACAGGATTTTTTAAGTTAATTAAAAAATAAATAAATACATCATATCATTCTAGCTAGTCAGTTTACATAAGCTAGATTAAGAAGTCCTCTTTGAGTGCAATGATTATGATGAAGGACCAAGTGTTACTCAAACATCTGAGGGCTAAATATCATGGCCACCTGTCCCACTCAGTGACAGGTATGCTTGGAAACACATACTCATCAAAACATTTCGATTGGCATTCTTGAAGTTTCCGCAGTCTCTCAAACCAGTTTCAAATGCAAGTCAACACAAGGATGACCTTCATTTTTCTCTGCAAAATAGTCCTTCCCACACCTTCTTGACCATCTGTGTGTATGTACACCTTTTCCTTGTTTTACTTTCAGAGCTCAGCATGGCACAAGTTAGCAAAGCTACATGCTGTGTTCTTGCTTTTCCTGCTAGGTACTCAGCATGTGGCCATATTGTTTTGAACAAAATCATTCAAAATTTTCACATGCAGTGTGAGCACCCAGGTTGTGGCACGTCAATTGGATTGTGAGTGCACATACCTTGTAGTCTTACACCACAGGCAATTCAAATGTGTGTGACTGTGACTTGTCACCAAAGAGGATTTTAAATTTGTCAATGTAGGACAGGCTCAATGCACAGAGAAGCCTCAGGTGTTATTTCTTAGGAGATTTGTTCATGCAACCTGTGCAACCTGTTCATGCAAGATGTGTTACAACCTCTAGATTAGATTACTGTAAAGCACTGGCTGGATGCCATGATGTATCCATCAACAAACTCCGGTTAGAGTGGTGCTCAGCTTCCTAGCAAGAGCTAGAGCATTTTAACACAATTTTCCTATCCTATCCAGTTGATATTGGCTACTATGGCATATCAAGTTCTGCTTTGCCCACCAATATCCACAGTAATTAGCTGAGAGCACATTATAATATACTGCACCATCTTTGATCCCTAAATGCAGGTGTGTTATCATTGCCAAAAAATAGCAAAAACTGCAGTAGACAGTATTTAACCTTCCTTTCAAAGACTGGAATTAGGACACACTCTTGAATGCAAGTGTAAACTAAAGACTTACCTACAGCTGACTTTTTATTACAGGTCATGAAGGTGGTGGACAAGAGGCAACGAACGTTTTGGTAAACTGAGAGATCAGTTGAGGGTTCCCTATTTTCCCATGTGATCATGTGAGTTTGTTGAGAGTAGAACATTGGGTGTCACATTCCCCTCTTAATGCGTTAGTTAGGTCTGACTGACCACTGACCGTGGCATTGACAATACTCAGATCATCTCATACATGTTGCTCCACTAAACTAAACTCCTTTATTTTCTTGCATCTCATGCTATACCAAACATACAGTAAGATTCCTATCTTGTGGGCCACAAGCTCCTGATCCTGCTTCCTGAGAACATCAGGCCCTCCTTTGGTCTACAAACCCCTACGACAATCTGGATCCTACTTCTCTGCTTCTTCATGCTCCTTCAAACTTCAAACTACTCCAAGCCTGTTTTTCTGTCCAAATCCCACCACTACAATCTGTAAGATCCATCAGGATCCTACTCCAAATCTAAGCATCTAAATCCTAGTCCTATAAAACCCTCCTCCGTTCAGAATCCTACCCCTACAAGCCCCTATTTTTGTCCAAATCTCACTCAGTACAAGCCTCTGGTCCCATGAGGTTCCTGCCTTTAAAAGCCACTGTTTCTGTCCAAATTCCATTCCTACAAGCCTCTGATCCCACTTGGAGTCTACAAGCTCATGCTCCTATCCCCTCATAGGAGGATTCTGTTTGGATCTTATAGAGGTCTACAATGTCCTGCTCCATTGTTATTGACTATGCTCAGCCTTCTCCTCCACCTAGAACAGAGGTCACCAATGTTATCCACAAAGGGCACGGGTGGCTTCAGATTTTCATTACATGGAAGGAGGAGCCAGACATCACAGGACATCTCTCTCTCTCACACACACACACACACAATCATGCATGGGCACTCGGAGAACACGGACGGTAACCGGAGGTCAGAATCGAAACACTTGGGATTTGCCCATTTGCCATTTGGGAGGCATATCTAAAGCTATAGTTCTATTGATCCCAGTCATATATAGTGTATACTGTAGATACCCTTATTGGTAACCAGGAAGTACTCAAAATATATTCCTTAGAAAATTTGATTACCCAGACTACCTGTTATAAAAATCACTCATCATTCACAGTGCTGGCCAGTGGAGGATGTGCTCCCCTAATTCTTCTTGAAAGTGGCTTAGTTCTCCAACAATTTTTATCCTCCTTAGCTCCATCTGAGTGAGTTGTTCTTTGTCACTCTCA